>JAIPRM010014038.1:0-11005 GCA_025469315.1 Stegophylla sp. TES_Ste_2020
GGAAGTTAATAATATAAGAAAAAAAAAAATGTTCGAAAAATGTCCAAAATTTTTTTTCACATTTTCAAAATTTTCTTGCGCCAAAATCTTTTTTATAGGATTTTCTATCTATGTTTAAATTTTCATATAGTTTGGATCTAAAAATTATGGTTTCCGAGTCGTTTTTGTCAAATTTTGGGTATTTTTTTTTCAAAAAAAAAAAAATTAAAGAATTGAGAAATTCAAAAAATGTCTTTTCTAAAGTACCATCTAGAGGCAAATCCGGTTTCAAAAAGTTATTGATCGAAACTTTTGGACAAGTATTTCTATACGAAAAGTTGTACACAGAAAAATAAACATCATTGTAAAAACACCTAGCTTCTTCACTTCGTTCAGAATCTAAAATTTTAGTATGGATTATTTTGTTCATACCATAAATGTATGTTATTTGAAAAATATTTTTACACGATAATAACGTTATATTTTACAGTTCATTGGGAGTGAAAAAAAAACACCCCAGCTAAAATCGAATTTACACGATACACTAATTATTTATTTTGTGTTAGGATAATATTGGACGAATTATACCACAAAATACAGTGGTTTAACGAAAAATGCAGATTATTTAACTATAAACACCAAATAAATGTATAGTGCAGGAAGTAAAAAAAAAAAAAGTTATTTCATTCACAACGTTTATTATGTTTTAACACTAAAACAAACACACGAAATACTGTTTACATTATTGTAATACCGAAATTTAACACGTTTACATAAAACATTTTTGGTGTTATTACTATTTTATCGGACGTAAAACTTTTAAACGCGATTTACTAAAAAACATTTGTTTTTGAGTTACTACACTAATGTACCAACTGGCAGTGCGGTTTGTGTTTTACTTTCTACGAATATTTTTAAAACGCATACACAAAGATGATTTGAAAATGTATGCTATAGTTTGGTATTTTCGTTCAGAAGTCTTCAAAATAATGGAAAATATAAAATATGAGAGTTATTTAATTTAAAATAATCTAAAAATGTTTTGTTAATTTTATATTATTTTTCTCATATCACTTAGGGGTAGTTTTAGGTATCAAAGTTTGAAAGTAAACAAAATCTTTCACTTTTTCACATACACGAGATATGTTTTTCAGTAAATATTAGTGATTGATAAACTAATTTAATTCATGCAAAACTCTGTGTTTGAAAGTGATTTTAAGTTCTCAGAAATTAAATTTTCACCGTACGCCTAAGCAACGATGCCTAAGTACCGTACATTTCTAAAAAAAAAATCTTAAATAAACCTAAAACTAGAAATAGTTTAACCTAACCAAACCTAGAAATAGTCCAGAACATAGAGTTGATGTTTTCTCATCACTAAAATATATTAAAAATATATTTTCACATTACTTTTGTAAAAAAAAAAAGGATTTTACTTATAATTTCCCAATTATTTTTAAAATTTGACCACAAAAACTACCCTTTAAAGATTGTAATAACGTATATCAGGTTTATAAATCTTTTTAGATTTACCTGAAACAAAAAACTCACATTTCCATACATTTTTCACCGGGTATTTTCAATATTTATAACCGATAAAACTGCCGTAATATAAATTTTAAATCAACCTGTATTATACCTAAGTATATATATTCATATAAAAAATATGACACGTTAATCCGTATGTTTTCAGCCTCCCACAGAAGTTTCAGCCGTATCGGGAATACTCAGCAAATGGAAAAACGATTCGGTGAGTGATTTTATTGAAATATATTATTATGGGTGTACGATAGTCGAGCATAAGTTTTCTGAAATTATCATTTTGAGCGTTCGAAATAACGTACCAAGGGGCGTGCACTAGTATAAGGCATTAAAAACTGTAACTTTTGAAATCAAGGCCGGATAAAAATACTTTTAACCTAATACGATACTAACTATACAAAGTGCAAAAGTCAGAAGAGCCCGTGACACGTGTAGTAAAAATTAAAATGTCTCACACAAACGCGTTTTTTTATTTTATTTAATATTAATAATAACTAATAAATATCGACGTGTAAACAGATAACACAACGTAGTGGATACACCGTAGTGCTACAGTTGAAAACAAATTCGTTTCATAATGCAACTACAATCTAATTCTTTAGTTTAATATTATATAATTTTGCACGCTTAGATCTTTTTTACGTTTGAAGTTTTAATTGGATTTTCGCAATTTTTTTGTTTCATAAAACGTTTATCAAAAACAACAATCAGTTTATTGCGTCATTTGAATATTCCCATAAATAAACTCTGTAGTAATGAATAGAAAATGAAAACTACAACCCTGTTCTGACAAAAAGATTTTATTTATTTGATCACGATATGAAATAAATATTTTCTCGTTTGAATGTTATATTTTATTTTAAAAAGTCAAAAATGTACTATTTAAACCACTTCAATAAATATCATGTGCACATTTCAGGACTTTGAAATGCATAAGTGCTGGAATTTTTAGTGTTTTTTTAGGTTTCCAGGTTCTCGACACTATTAAAAGAATATTCAAATTTATGTAAAATTTTGAGGTGCACTATTAATTATGACGTTTAATTAACTAAAACCGAATATTTTCTATCAAAACATTCTTCAATTTTGTCTACAAAAAGAAGATAGTCTTCTGAATAGGAGTCTATCTATACTACACGTATAATATAGTATAACGACTATAACGTCCACGAGTATAAGCGATTTCTACCTCAAACCCCCACTCCTCTTTCAGATAAAAATCCAAACCACGCAACATAATTTAGGGCTAGGGACTTATAGGAGTTAGCATGTTTTTGAAAAATCATACAAAAGATAGCTAAGTATTATAGAAATACGTTTCATAACATCAGGAGTTGTATGCAGTTCTCTTTAATTTGCATATTTTGCATATTTAGCTCTTTTTTCGACATAAGTTCATATTTCGGTTATATTTGAATTTTAAATGCATATATCACATATTTTTCAAATGTTTAATTTGAGTTTTCTTGATACTGGAAATTTTTTTACTGAATACCTAAAGAGATTGAATATTATTTGATATTTTTATTTGTTTATAAATGTAAGCTTAAAAAGAATAAAGATTAAAAAAAAAAGAAAGAAATTTCATAAATAATACAATTTTCAAATATTTTGAGTTTTTACAGTAAAATTTATGTTTTATAAGAGTTTATTTTAGCATTTTTGCATATTTTTAAAGCATAAATGCATGCATATTTTAAGTTTTTTTTAGAGTTATAAGTCCCTAGTCCTAAACATAACATTATATTATTATTATTGTCAGTCAACGGCACGAGCGTAAGTTTTCCCAGTGGTAAACTAACAAACAGAACGACAACAAATCGACATTCGAGAACCTAAGCGCAGGTACTTACGCGTTACGGTTCGTATTACGTCATCACTAAAACATCGTTTGACTAACTATATCAATATTTGACTGTTTAAACGTTTAATATTCTTGAGTCATCTGCCTCGTGCGAAACGCACCGTAAATCCGTGAGATAAAACTTCGAAGAACAGCTTTCATAGTTTAAACGTTTAAAACAGCGTTATCAGCGGCTCCTTGTTTACGATTTTAACACCTGGTAAAAATTAATTATTTTTGCCACCCCAACCCCTCAACCACTGAGTGGTATTATAGGTTACATATTTTCTCAAACAGCTGAACTTTCCCCTCAAAGTTTTATTTCATTTAAAAACATCGTTCTCGTGCTTCAAATTCACAGCTTTAGACTTTTTCTTAGGTTTACTAATTAAACATCCGCCCCCCTTTTATATTATCCTTCCCAGAGCCGTGCCATGGGGAGGGCCTTGGGGGCAAGTGCCTCGGACGCATGGTTTAAAGGGGCGCCAAAAATAATTTTTTATAATAATTTTTATAATATTTTAAACTATTCATAAATAAAAAAACACTAGCTTCTTCACTTTGTTCAGAATCCAAAAAAAAAAAAATAATAATAATAAGAAAGTTATTTTGGACCACTACAAATTATTTCTGAACAAATTTCCGACTATGGTCGAGTAATAACAATAATATTAGTCAACCGCCTTGTATTATTTGGCTTTATAATAAATTATCGTATTCTTTATCTCAAATCTCCTGCTTGTCGAGCACGCGGGGTGTAATAAGCGATAGTCAAAAATAACCAGAATAACCCTACTTACTCATAATATGTTATATGTTTTGTACAAATTATATTACAAAATATGTTAAATTTGTGATTTTTTAAAATTTTTTAATTATTTTGTACCTATTTTGTTTAATAATTACTATAGCAATCAGCTTTAGTTTTTTGTCAAATCAATGTTCAAAATACCTACGTTGCATAATAGTAAATAAAATAGAGGGCGAATACTTTTAATTTTGTCCTGGGTGCCAAATCTTAACGGCACGGCTCTGTTCCTTCCCCCTTCGTTCTTTATTGATAAAGATATCAATAACATAAATCGTGTTCTTAATTTTATTTATTGATTACCACATGATATGATTAAAACAGGAATTTGTCAATTATGAAAATAAATAATATATTCTTTTGATTTTTATATGAAAATTGGTATAAATTGTTTGGTTAAATTATCGACCGATAATAGTGTTCGTCTGTTCAATAAAACACATTCATTATTTTTAATGACAAATTTATTCAATTGTAAAAACAATAATTGTTTAATTAAAATATCATAAAACACATTCTGTATTAATAACTAGTATTAAAATAAAATAAAGTTTTTATTAATTCCATTAAATGGATATTCAAAAATGACGGAAGAAGTTTCGTTATGTATAATTTGGATATCCATTTCGCGAAACGTTATCCATGTTGTGTAATTATCACGCGAAGTGGAGAAACTGCAGTTCTATTTCGTGCAATGGATAAAAACATAACGCAATATGGATGCAACACTTATTGACAGAGACATAAACGAAGAAGGAATGTAAAGGATAGATTTCTATGCTCTTTTTTTTTCTTTTTTTTTTTCATAAAATTTTTTGCCGAAAATCTAAAACTTATGGTATTTGTTGACATCGAGCTCGATTGTAATGCCAAAAAAAAAAAAAATTATTATAAAATTGAAAAATATACGAATTAGCAGTTTTCGAAAATCGAAATAATTTAAAATTCCACTGAGAGCACATGTACGATACGTTTGTAATAACTGAAATTATTTAAGGTCTCATCGTGCACACAAATTTTAAAATAATTGATATTTATATAATAATACTTTACAGGGAATGTTTGGAAGTTCTGGAAACAACGGCGAGTATCCGACGTTGACGAAAATGTCATATTGCCAGTGCCGATTGACACAAGTATTTTTAAGCATCTTTAAAAAGTTTAAATGGAGTCACGTGGGCTTGATACTGGATAATTCGGATTTATTTTCTCTTACAGTGGGTAAGTAATTGAATTTTCAGTTGTAACTGCAAATACGACATTAATATTATTATAGGTTATATACTACAATTGATTATAGTGTTTATTTTTGTAATTATGTGTTTAAAATTTGTAAGGCTGGCATAGTGCAGTGGCACGTACTTTTTAAAGAGAAAAAGTATAAAAAAAAAAGTGTGTACCTAGCTCGTCGGGGTGTTCTTCGCACGTCGGGTGGGATTCTCTTGACGGGTGTATTGAATTTTAAAGAAACGATAAATTATTTCTTCAATAAAACGATTCTGGACGAACTAAGTTAATAATATAAAAAATAAATGAAAAAAAAAAAATGTTAGGAAAATGTCCAAATTTTTTTTTTCACATTTCACAAAGAACATCAGTGTAAAACCACTGACTTCTCCGTTTCATTCAAAATCTAAAAACTAATTGATTTAAAAAATTGTATATTCTTTTAAACTAAATACTATATTTACTTTATTCATATATTATATCACTTAACAGTAAGTGACCTCTGACTAGACTAAAATAATTTATAATCTACTTACGAATAAAGAAAATTATTACAAACACTCCAACAAAACTCATGTATCATACTGCATACGACGGGCGTATTCTTGTTTCCAATAAGAGTCGATTACATACGAGTTAAATATATTATGTAAATCATTGAAACTGATATTCAAAGCCGGTTTTGAATACAGAAACAAACCATTATAAATCTAATGAAAATAAATATAAATAAATACCGGCATTCAAAACCGAATAAATATATTTAGTTTGAATCCCAAATAAATGGAATGTGAGAAAGTGATCGATTTTTTTTGCTTTCCTCTATTTTTACAGGTAAGAACTTGGAATCGGATCTTCGAAAAACTGGTGTTTTGCGACTTATGCGGGAAATAGACGGGAACGATCCGGGAGACGCGTGCGAAAAGTATTTGAAAGATGTGAGCATGTACGCAAGAGGTAAATACAATTGTTATTTATAATTTACGATTTCATTCAAAGACTGTTTTTTAGTTTGTTTTACAAAATCACATTTTACTATTTTACACGTGAAGAAATATTTCCACTGTCGAATGATCCTATGATATGATTAATTTTTGTACGAGGGTGAACAATGTTTTACGTAAATGAAATACGCCAGTGCTTGGAACCATTTTTTGGAAAACTGATTGAGACCAACGTTTTGTATTTTGCAACTACCGACACCCTGAGTTTATAAAACGCATATTAAAATCCAAACCATTGGATTAATCTTTTTTTCGACTATTATAAAAAATAAATGGTTAACAGTTAACGGCATTAGCACATTATTGAGAAAAACAATCTTTTTATGAACTTTTAGGTACTTCCTTAAAATTTGTATTATGTTCGAATTTTCAAATTAGCATAAATTCATAAGCTTAATGACTTATTTGTCAGCCAAAAATTATTGTTATAAGTACCTAACCCAATAATGACATTTTCAAAAAAAAAAATGGTTTTAACGAATAACCGAGAACAATTTTTTTTTTTTCGCAAAAATGTTTATTTTATTTTCAACCGAGAATTGAAATCGGTTCCTAAAGAATCAGTTCCAAACGAAATTTTAGAAACTGGAACCTTATTGGAACCTATATTTCGTATTTTATGGACCCGCAACTGAATGTTGATTAAAAATTAAATTAATAACATTTTTTACTATCTATTTCATTAAGGTTCCAATCCCTGTTTTAAACATTATACATTTTTTTTAATCAATAGAAAAATTATCAAAAAAATTTATATCATAAATGAGTTATTAACTTTTTAACCATTCATAGTGTCTATGGTGAGATATTTCATAGATATTTTGTATCCCCCGAAAGTGTCGCTCAATCAATATCTTGTTTTTAAACTCACTTTTTATTTTGCAGTTGTAATCCTATGCGTAAGGGGAACGTTAGTGAGAAAATGCATGTTGACCGCACACCGGCTTCAGATGACCAAAGGCGATTGGGCGTTTTTGGATGTAGAACTGGTTCAGGTAAAATGAAGTATTTTAATTATTGTACGATTACGACACAGTTGTAGTTTAATGGTAAGCGATCGATTTTTATATACGGTAAAATGCAAAACGCAGACGTTTGACACGATTGGGTAAAATATAAACAGCATCATTTTGTACGGTTCGAATACTATTTGAGAATATTAAAATAAATAATATTTATCGAGTGGTTCTCGTCAAAATTAAAAGATTACCCTTGAAATTACACTAAAACAACAACCGTTCCGATGATAATTAGAGATGGGATGTTAATGACCTATAAAAGCACCAAAAATCACCCCCAAAAAATGCTTTAATGACCCAAAAATCGTAGAAAATTACATTAAAAAATGACCTAAAAAAAAAAATTTATTGTATAGTTGGGTTAATTGGATACAATTTATAAATATAATATTCGATAAGTGTGTACATCAGAGTATATTCTGTAAAAGCATGTGTTGTATCAGTTATATGACATAGTGTAAGTACTGAGTACTTATTAATGAAGTAAATCTAATCGTAATAAAAACTCTCCAATAATAATAAAATAATATAAATAATAAAATTATTTTTAAATATTTTTTTTAAATCTTAACTTTATTAGAAAAATGACCTATAATTTACAATAATTACATAAAATGGCTTAGAATATGAAATAATGAAAATATAGAAAATATAAAAAAAATGACGTTAACAAGCAAAAAAATGCATTTATAACCAAAAACGACTAAAAATACAAAATAAATGCAAAATAAAATTTACATATTCTGAATCAAAAAGGCATGAAACTAATTTTAATGTTGGAAAACATTATACTGGATTAAAGGGAAAAAAGTGCATATGTCATCAACGTCCTATCTCTAATGATAATAATAATTTCAACAAAATTGAAACCAAAACTCACCAATGGGATATTTTTGACGACTACACTGTACAACAACTTAATTCGAGTAATATACGTACGTTGAAAATATTCCGTAACTACGCGTGTAAAGGGAAAATAATGATTAATCTTCTATAAAAGTAGTAAATATACTATTATGTAACTCATAAATTTTAATCGAATATTCGAATCGGAAGTAATTTACGTCACAATTCAACTTTAAGCCAAAGATCCATTAATATTGCCATTACTGTTTGTAAATACATATTATAGTTAAAAATTTTAATTTTCAAATATTCGGGAGTCGGGTATTATTTATATATTGTATAATATTTACGTCTTATGAGTTTGATTCAAATATTTATTTATTTTACTGTCATACTAAAACGTATATATTTAACATTTAATTTCAATACAAACGATATAAACTGACGACCATATAAGGACGCACCCAATGGCAGAGGTCTTCAATGCTTAAGCCTCCCCGAAATTTGTTTTATATGTTTTGGTAGTCCTGATATATTTATATAAAATTAATTTTGTATCGAAAAATTAAATTATTTCTTACAATTATGTTAAAATAATAATATATTGTAATCAATAGACGAAATTGAAACACAAAACTTAAAGATCTACACTGCATAATATGCAAATAGTGACTAATGGATATAACAGCCATCATTCATCAATCGATAGGGAGACACTATTCCTAATTTGTTTTTTATATTTTTTTATTTCCCAAAAGTTCTCTTTCTCAATACCATTGTTCTCAAAAATTCTTTTTTTCAATATCATTTTTTCTAAAAGTTATTTGTAACAATACCAAATCTATCAATATATTTTATCAAATATAAGAAATTATTAATTGTTAAATAAAATAATTAAAATTTTAAATTATGACCAATGACTGTTAGGTATGGAGTAATATAATTGTTATCAATAAACTCGTCATATAAATAATTTAATGAATAATATAAAAAAAAAATAAATAGTTAAAATTTTTAATTATGAGCAATTTTTTTTTTTCTGCAAATATTAAATTTGTAAAAATATATATTGGAAGAATGTTTTTATGGTAAATATTGAAATTGGAGAAATTAGATTGGAAAAAATGGATTGGGAAAAACGGTTTGAGAAAACTGTACTACAATCCATCAATCATCTCTATTACCTACAATAATTTTGACGTCACTAGTCACTCGTATAAACAGTGTAAGTAAAGATTATTTTAGATTAAAAAATATTTTTTGAAGTTTTTCTCTTTTAACAGTTTACATTTATAAAAACAATAGCTATAACGAAATAAAATATTTATTAGTGGCAATTTGTATAATTTCTTAATAATATAGCCAATCTCTTTTTATTTCTACTATTTTCCAATTGAATGAAAATTTCTTAAGAGCCCATTTTCCCTAAAAATATTCTGAGTTTGCCTTTGGTTTAAAATACAACGATTAAATTTTATGTGTCAACACTTTATTACCTACTAGGTGTATCAGTGCCTATTTTTTTGTCATTTTTCTTACTAAACACTTTTAATTTATCCCTAACACAATACCCTAGGGCGTAGATAGTGCCGAGGCGAACTATTTTAACACAAGAAGCAAACATTTTAGCTTACTCATCCACCTAATATATAGTTGATCTAATGTATAAAAAATATTTGCTCACTACGCTCGCTAATGTACATATTACTAATTATATTAAAAACTAAAACTTTTCACTTAAACATTTTAAAACGTTAACACGTTTAAAGTTATAATTACGGCTCAACTAAAGATTAATCAGAATAATGGCAGATTTATTTTCCTTGTTATTACGTAACATATTCAATCTATTGTTTTCAAAACGAAAAATTATTGTGTACAAGCCTACTCAAATATAGGACAACTTATAGTTACGTTTTTGTTAAAATTAGTTGTGGCAGTTTTTAATCAAAAGAGCTTTAAAGTTCAAAATACGGAAAAATTAATAAATTTCACGAATAATTAAATTTACATGGATTATTCTGTTAGTAAATAACATTTTGGTAAACATATAGAGCTACTCAATATAAAATAGACAATTATTAATATATATATATATATATATATTATAATGGCCAGTGGCTTCGCTCAGAATAATTTTATTTTATTTGAAGAAATGATTTATCGTTTCTTTAACTACTTCTTTACCCACTAAAACCAAGAGTATCCGAGGAGTGAAGAATACCCATGGTCCAAAGAATGTCCAAATTTTTAATTAAAATGAAATCTTATGAGAGTAAGTTTTGGAGTTAGAAATATGGGCCGCTTTAATATTGTTCGCCTCGCCTTTGTCACAAATTAATCGCATACCTTATAATTTTGTACTACATATTATATTGAATTTCGTGTCACACAAAATATAGGCCAGTGTATTAATTAATAAAATCCCAACAAGTGTCCTCGGTTAGCAGCAATCTGCATCATTTTCATACACGACCCCACAAAGTGTACACGTTTCATGCATTTTAGATTCTGAACGAAGTGAAGAAGCTTATGATTTTACAATGATGTTTATTTTTTATTTATTTTTTTTTTTCTCTTTCTGTGAACACTTTTTCGTATAGAAATACCTGTCCGAAAGTTTCCATCAGTATCTCTATAGAACCGGAATCACACCCAGATGGTACTTTAGAGAGGTCATTTTTCCAATTTCTCAATACTTTTTCCAAGCGCGGTGAAAATATGTCGAAAAATTAAC
>JAIPRM010014040.1:0-11004 GCA_025469315.1 Stegophylla sp. TES_Ste_2020
GCCGTAATGACACTGTTATGCGCCCAGCTCACGCACGTGTACGATGTACTGTTATCAATGATAAACAAAACAAACATTATATCACTATTATAATCTAGTAGTTAGCGCATGACAGTTTTTGTTTACTGGATGTCAATTAGCTGATTAGTGATTACATTGAGTGATGTAATAGAGGGGGAAATTCAACGCACCAGTAAAACAAAATTATTTGTTTTACTGGCAATGACAGCTGCAGCTGGCGTGCTAGTGCCTCACTGGCTTCTTTATTAACTGGCAAGTTATGTTTAGACGTTGCCAGTCGACTGGCGACTTAGACTGGTACGCCGACTGGTAACGTGTAAATCAGCCATAATAGTACTTCATAACTATAATTATATTGCATTCAATAAAGGTCATACGATAATAATTAATGCCGTAAGATGTTCGATAAAAGGGATTTCAAAAGTGGGACAAGAACGCGAATGAAATTTAGGAACATGGAAGTTTATAAACTGTAATAGTTCTGGACAGGATATAACACCATTTACTAATTTTAGATAGAAAGCAGATGTCTGTATATTTTCGTCTATTAACAAGGGAATCTAAGTTAAGGGAAGCTTGTATAGAATTAAGGGATATTGACTCGGATGGGTTATTAATGGAATGCATACGTCTCTTATATGCGATTAAACGTAAAAATTTTTTTTGTACACGTTCAAGCGATTCCATTAATCCGACTTGTGAGGGATTCCAAATAATTGAACAATATTCCAAAGTAGGTCTAACTATAGAAATGTACAACGTTTTTAGACATTGTTCGTTCCTGAATTCTTTGGTATTTCTAATTAAGAACCCAAGAGTTCTTAGAGATTACACACAGATATGATCGATATGTGGCTGGAATGATAAATTAGTTTTAAAAACTATCCCAAGATTTTTAACAGTATTAATATCTTCAATGTGATTATCAAAGAGATGATAGTCGTTAGATGTTGACGACTTAAAAAAGAAATGATTTATAATTTTTCAATAAGACGATTCTGAGCGGAATTCCCGTTTATTTTCACGAAATTTTCTTGCGCCGAAATATTTCTCATACTATTGTCTATCTGTTTATCTATATTTAAATTTTCAAAAATTTTAGATTAAAAAAGATAGTTTCCGAGTTTTTTTGTCAAGATTTATGAAGTTTTCCCGAATTTTGAGAAAACTATTGAGAATTTCGAAAAATTACCTTTTTAAAATACCATTTAGAGGTGAACTGTGATTCAAAAATTTGCTGGTTGATACTTTTGGACAAATATTTCTACATAAAAACGTATACACATAAAAAATAAAATTAAAATAAACATCATTTTAAAAACACTAGTTTCTTTGCTCCATTCAAAATTTAAAATTTTAAACATTTACTTAACAATTTTGGCCAATTTTTGCGTACACAATACGGTTTTGGTTAATTATTATGGCATGCTTTTAAGCATTTAACATGTTTTTAAATGTTGTTTAAGAATATACAACATGTTTAATGAAATCATTGAATTGTTAATATTATTTTGGTATTTGTACAAAAAATAATTATTACTTATTAAAAAAAAAGGAGAAACTTTTGTAAACTACATAACTGCAAGAAGTCACTTTTTAGTAATTTTACTTTTAATAAGTACTTACTGGAATAAAATAAATTTCATGATATTTCCCGGATAGAAATATTTCTCTAGGATTTGGTGTTCAGTGTTAAGTGTTTCCATTTTCATTATATGAATATTTATCAGAAATATTTTGGCTGAATTTCTTTTTGTTGTGAATTTTTATTAAATTATTTATTTTTTTGTTGTAAATTGGTGGTATTTATGTATTGTATCGGTATTTTTCTGAGGAGTATTGTATAGGCTACAATGTACTACAAAACTATTACTATGAAAAGATTTGAGTTTAGAGTATTATGGCGTGTGCCTGTGCGTAAATACAGTACGTACATAAATTATTTGTATTTTAAATGTTATACCATGATAAATCACAAGCGACTATGATTTAAGAAAATAATTTTGTTGAATGCTAGATATTGTGGTTTTAAACTATATGTATATTTGTATGTCCGATTACAAAATAATATAATTTATAAGCCTTGACCACGAGAGGCGTCACGTTATGATATTAGTCACAGGTACGAACAGGGTTATAATGGGGAAAAAACGAGTTTTAAATTTAAACCACGTCACTCCTATTTGGTACAGTCATGATAAAATTAATATTTAATTTAATTTATTACTTTATCGTGAGTATAGTGCGTTACTACTACTCTACTCATAATTGAGCATAAATTCACTTTAGTTATAATTTTACAATTTTAGATTCTGAACAAAGTGAAGAAGCTAGTGTTTTTACAAAGATGTTTTTTTAATTTTTTTTATTATTTTTTTGTATACACTTTTTCTTATGAATTTACTTGTCCAAAAGTCTCGATTAGTAACTTTTTGAGACCGAATTTGTCTCTAGTACTATTGAGAGGTCATTTTTTGAATTTCTTAATCCTTTAATTTTTTTTTTTGGAAAAACTACCCAAAATTTGACAAAAAAACACGGAAACCATCATTTTTTGATCCAAACTTTTTATTTTAATATAGATAGACAATAATATGAGAAACATTTTGGCCCAAAAAAAATTTGAATACGTGAAAAAAAAAATTTGCACATTTTTTTAATAATTTTTTTTTCATTAAATTTTATTTCCTTTTATTTATTTATTAAATAAAAAAGAGTAAAGTAAAGTAAAGTAAAGTATAGACAAGAAAGCTGGACATACTTCATACCACGGATATTCTTCGTTCTTCGGGTCAGATACTCTTGGTGAGTGTGTTGAAAATGACGACTATTATTGTTCTTTAAATTATTAACTTTTTTCGTTCAGAATCGTCTTATTGAAGAAATGATTTATTGTTTCTTTAAAATTATACACACCCTTCAAGAGTATATGACCCGAGGAGCGAAGAATATCCATGGTGCGAAGTATGTCCGGCTTTTTTGTATTTTATTCTAATGTAGCTTTTGAATTAAAATTTAGATTTTATTCGGTGAATCATTAGAGGTGAAACACTTCGGGGCGCGTTATTAAAAATGTATTTGAAAATCGTTTACAAGTTTGGGCGCATTTATTAAAACACGTCATGGCGTACAATGAAACACACGTTTGGGCATAAAACTAAAACTGGTTACAGCTTAATGAGCATGTATTTCAATGGTGACCGAATTGAAAAGATTATCGATGTGATTATCGTATACGGAGTGACTTCGTTCGTGACGCGTCTGTGACGGCAATTATACGTTTCGAGTCCAGAAAACTACAGGAATATCAGGCAAATAGTAACAGATACCCGCGTAAAGTCTAACGCTCATTTTTCTTAAGAGGCCACGATAACGAGTTCAGCAGAAAGAGAAAATATGTTGACTATTTTAGGATTTATTTTAGATGCTTTTACTCTGGACTACGATAACAGATTGAAGTTTTTGTTTATCTGAGAACGATACTGTGTTCTTTCTAAATATTGGCCACGATAACGAGCTCTATATAAGATATATTATATAACACAGCAGGTCTTTATATCGTATTTCCAACCGTAAACAAAAATATGACGACGTGCTTCAGAATAAAATATAAATAACACAACGCGTTTGTGTTTAAAACGTGTTTAAAAGTAATTAATTTCGATTTTATTTTTCAAATAGTATAACCTAACAATATTTTACTAAAATGTGTCCCGAAAACACAAACTGAGTTGATATGTTAAAAATTTGTCCTAACCGCCTTAAAATAACATAAAATAAATTGAATACTTGAATAATTCAGTAATATAATTATTGTACTACCGCACAAAGATATTCTAAAAGTTGCTATCGCCAAAGTGAGCTCTACACCGGGACTGACGAATCCGTAGTCTTTTTGAATAGTCGATGGCTTTGATCAAAATCGATGACCTTTTTCTTTAGTATTTTACTTTAAAAAATTTAAAATAAAAACTAGCTTGATCGCTGTTGGTAGTTGCGACTCAAATTCTTTGTATGACCATAATTTTTTTTCTGTTTCAGCTTATTTGCTTCATCGACACTATTTATTAATTTTTCCATTGGCTTAAATTATTTACTATGCTAAAATCAATTCTATGAATATTGTCTACGTACAAACACACTTAAACAGTTATACGTACAATGTACATACATACATATATATATTTATTCTCCTATAATATAACACATTTGTACGCCAACTTGAGAACGAACAACAAGTACATCGACTGGGTTGGCACATCGTACATGAAGAAGATGCGCCGTCGAAGTGGTGTCGGACGCGGTCGGATCCAGTCAACTCCGACCGTCTTCGGACCACCACATACGACGCCATAAGCTACTCCTTTTTATTTATTTATTTTTTTTACTTTCAACTTTGAACTGTCAACTCTACATACACACTCCGATCTAATTCATTCCGGACGCAGAGACTTACGCCTGGAAATCTACACCAAAACACAAAGCAAAGCAAAGCTATAATACAACATTATATTGTACGTGTACAGTAACGAATACAAATCTATATGAAGCCATGAAGGTGTATGCTGTACCTATTAATGAAAATCTATGCGTAGGTACTTGTAAAATAAAATTAGCCCACGTTAGTTTCGAGTGTGATGTGCCTATTATAATTTAGACTCGCTCGGAAACAATATTATGAACGCCCGTACGGCTCTCATGCGATTGGATAGCTCTCGTTAGGTAACACGTTGCCCTTTCCGCGAGACCGCGACTATTATAAACCGGCAATATACCAGATTGAATTGTCCATCTGGACGCAGCCGGCCGGTCAAACTTTATCTCTGTCGCCAAATTGGCGGTGACCTCGACACGTGATCCCCCTTCCGGGCTGGCGGGCTAGAGTCGCTCTGCTGGTTAGCTGTCTGGTCTCAGGGTTTGCCGTACGTTCACCTTCGTAAAAAGCCGAATCGAGACCAGCGTCGTAAATATATTATGTATAATTACGTATTTTAATATATCTAGATAAAGATAAAAAATGAACGACAATGCAATTAACTGAATTAAAATAAAACAGGGCCGTAGATACAGAGGAGGATTAAGTGTGGTTTAACCTCCTAGAACAAAACACGAATGGGGTCACAATTAAAAATATCAAAATACAAATTTAAGTTAAAAGAGTTAAGGCATAGGAAGGTATGGGAAGAAATTTCACAATTGGTTTTTGTTTGTCTGGAAAAGGCATATAGTATATATATATATATATATATATTTTAAAGATTTTTTAAGACAGCCTTTTATTATTGTAGAATGTAAATAATTGTAGAGGAACCATTCGATTTTCTAGCATCCTTATATTTTGAATTATGAGTTATGGCTAAGTAACTAAAAATTATAACCTAAAGTCTAGCTCATGCAATATTTCATCAAATTAATTCATTTATTTGAAAAAAATTTCATGAAATTGATTTTATTAATTTCATTATAAAATATAACAGCAGAAATGATATAGCTAGAAATTTTCACCTATTATTAAAATAGTGTAATAAAGACAAGAAAAATTTCAAAAAAAATTTGATCACTTTTGGAATAAATATAGAAGTTTGGAATAACTTTGTTTTTTGTTAGTTTTAATCTAATAACATTTTGAATTCTTAATAATATTATTAGTTGATATTTTAAAATAACTTAATTTACATATATGTCTAATTAATCTGAAAAAAGATAAATAAAGTATAGATAAGAAGGCCAGATATACTTCGTACCACGGGCATTCTTCGCTCTTCGGGTCAAATACTGTGGGCGTGTAGAATTTTAAAGAAACGATAAATTATTTCTTTAATAATACGATTCTAAACAAAGGAAGTTAATAATATGAAGAACAATATTATTCGTTATTTTTAACACACCCCCCAAGAGTATCTGACTAGAAAATCGAAGAATACCCATGGTGCAAAGTATGTCTGGTTTTCTTCTTTATATTTATCTTTGCTTTATTTTACTTTATTATATACTTTATTTTACTTTTTTTTATCTAATAAATAAAGATAAGGAAAAATTGTTTTTTTTTTCACATTTTCAAAATTTTCTCGTGTCAAGCCGCGTCCACACTATGTTGAGAATGGCAACGAATGCAAACGAAGGCAAATGTCCCCGAACATTCGGTAACATTTAAAATTTTTGTCCATACTATTCAGCGAATACCAACGAAGGGTATTCGGTTGCGTTCGGTCATACTGTTAGTATCTTACCGAGGAACCATGCTGAATGGTACACTTCATCTTTTCCCATACCAGATTTAGTCCCTTCTCTTTGTTTCTCCCTTCTGAATGATGTTAACAAACTGTCCATCTTTTTTTTAATTTCATTTATATCTGTGTTCATTTCATTGGATATATCCATCCAAGAATCATATTTTAGTTTTGTAAGTTTGAACTTTGGATGCAGTGGATCGTGGATGTGAAATACTTTTCCTAAAGCCTCGACCCGCAACTTTTTAAAATTGGATTTGCTTCTAGATGGTTAGGTTAGGTCATTTTTCGAATTTCTCAATTTTTCATTTTTTTTTGTGGGGGAGGGAGGACAACTTAAAATTTGACAAAAAAAAAAAAATCTCGGAAACCATACTTTGTATCCAAACTTTATGAAAATTTAAACATAGATTGACAATAATATGAGAAATATTTCGGCGCAAGAAAAATTTGAAAATGTGAGAAAAAAATTTGGATATTTTTTCTAGTACTTTTTTTTCTCATTAAATTTCTTTCCCCTTTCTTTATTTATTAGATAAAAAAAAAAAGTGAAGTAAAGTAAGGTAAAGTATAGACAGGAAAGCCGGATTTTACTTCAAGTATGTCTGACCCGAGGAGCGAAGAATATTCGTGGAACGAAGTACGTATGTTCAGGCCTCTTTTTCGATTTCTTTCGAAAGCTTATGCAATATTTATTTAAATTACGCCCGATATATCGCTTAAATTATCATATCACATTCAATAACTTTTTATTCAATTCCAGATACCTAGACTTTGTCTAAGTATTAAATATTGTGAGACTGGGATAAAATTTATGCATACACTTATGTATTTTACACATAATGAAAAAAAAAAAACATTGTGCACCATTTTATTTAAATACCAAGAGTTTAGTATATTGATGAGTCTAATAACAAATTTCAAATTTGTCGGCTAAAATTTTGAGTAGGGATTTTGAGAGATTTGGGATTTTCTTCCCTACTACACACACACCCCTCTTGGGACGACTCTGTCTCTTTAAAGTACCATTCTAAGCCAAATCTGGTTTGAAAAAGTTGCTTGTCGAAACTTTTGGACAAGTATTTCCATACGAAAAAGTATGGAAATAGTGAACACTTGTTCACAAAAAAAAATAATAATAATAAAGTAAAGTATAGACAAGAAAACTTGACATACTTTAAGGCATATTTAGTCATACACGGATATTATTTGCTCCTCAGATACTCTTGGTGGGTGTGTAGAATTAAAAAAAAGCGATAAATCATTTCTTCATTAAGACGATTTTGAATGAAGTAAGTTAATAATATCATGTACAATAATAGACATCAATTTCTACACACTCGCCAGTCACCAGTGTCTGACCCGAAGAGCGAAGAATATCTGTGGTGCGAAGTATGTCCGACTTTCTTTTCTGTACTTTACTTTACTTTTTTTTTCTTTAATAAATTGTTATAAATTTCTCTAATAAAATTATTTAATGTAAAAATTGTGTCAGAAAAATGTCCAAATTTTTTTTTCACATTTTCAAATTTTTTTGCGCCAAAATGTTTCTCATATTATTATTTATCTATTTTTAAATTTTCATAAAATTTGGTTAAAAAAATGATGATTTCCAAGTCTTTATTGTAAAATGTTGGGTAGTTTTTTCCAAAAAAAATAAAAATAAAGAATTGAGATATTAAAAAAATGATCTCTTTAAAGTACTATCTAGAAGTAAGTCAGATTTTCATATGTTACTGATCGAAACTCTTGGACAAACTAGTATTTCTATACGAAAAAGTGTTTACAGAATAAAAATTAATAAAAATAAACATCATTGTAAAAACACTAGCTTCTTCACTTCGTTCAGAATTTAAAACTTATTTAGGGTAAACCTAATGAATATGAAAAATATAATATAAAATTATTGTTTTTACAAAAAGTAGCGGATCTCGTTTCGTTATTGTTTCATAAAATTATGAATTTATTGTATAAGACTAAGTATTGAAAATGTTGTACAATTTTATTCGAATAGTGTAGGTATACTTATATTTAAATATTCATCAGTATAAGATCGAGTCAATTTTTAATTATAAAATCTTTAAATTCCAAAACGCGACAAAATTTATCGTTTTTACAAATAATTTAATCAACATGGATTATTTTGTTCTTAAACGTTAAACAAAAAATATATAGCTGACGATAATAAAATTATCATGGTTATAGAATAAATCAGAGGTTCTTAAAGTGTGGAGCGCAACCCTCCAGGGGGACGCAAGAAATTTTTAAAAATCAACATTGTATTGGTAGAATAGAAAAAGATTTGTGGAATTTTCGTGATAATATTCGCGTCCTGTAGAGTGTATAGTAGTTTCTCCTCGTTTCACTAAACTTTGTGATGAAAAAAAAAACAAGCCCACCTATTGTATTAAAAGTGACCGATTGATTAAAACCTTTTATAATAAATACACTTTATTTTAAAATAAATTTGCAATGTGAATATTAATATTAGTTTATATATGTTGTTTGTTTTTAACTTTTTGATACTCTAAGCATGACTATTAAAATTATTTTTATGAGGTGAGCACACGCCTGGGTTGACCAAAATGGGGGAGGGGGCTGAAAAGTTTGAGAATTTTCTGGAATAAACTGTAGTTCCTCTCAAAAGTTAGAACCATTTTATTGACGTAAAGGGTTTACCGTTTGTTTAAAATCCAACACATCCACTAAGCGTATATTCTACCCGTGCAGCGAAGAATACTCAATGTTGCGAATTATATCCACCTTTTTGATCTTTATCATTATAATTTTGTAGTTATCTTTACACCTCTCTCTACAGCCTACACTGATCATATGGCTCCCGACGCACGCACTACCACGTGAGACTGCATCGTTATACATACAAAACAGGCCTGAGCACCCGACCGAATTGTCCTTCGCGACGCCGGCCGGTCCGATTTTTATTACGGCTACCACCAAAACAAGGATACAATTTTCAACCTTGGAAAGTAAATTCAAGTATTGCAGGTTACCAATTTACCAATCGTACATTACGTACATTACGTACATAATTATATTTTAATATATACATACTCGTACTCGTATCGTTTATACCGTCATCTAATTAAAATAATCTACAACTATTAAAAATTTGGAACAAGTCTGTGTAGTTTATCATGCTAACTTATTGTTGTAATGTTTTCCTCTATGATGTGGAACATATTTATTGATTAATCGTTAAGGTGATATCATTGCCAAAGACTAAATAATAAAAAAAACTCATTTTTGAAATCGGCGTGGTTAATGATGAGAATATATCATAGTGTGCACGATGTATGCAGTGTATGCCCTTGCATACCCTTGCAAAAAAAACAATAAATTGAATATGTTATGTAATAATTAGGAAGACAAATCTGCCATTATTAATTTAAATTAACCGATTGAGTCAAAATTCTAAAATTTAAACGCTCGTAAAAAATAATTCACAAAAATCATATTACGTATAGAAAATATTGAGCATATTTAAAATTTTTAGAGTTATAACATTTTGACTGAAAAAATTGACTATTTTATTTAAAAATGATCAGTTTTGAACAAATTATAATTTTAAACGCGGTTATAAAAAACAAAAGTTGACTTACGGTTATCGAAATTTTTTCTTGGTAATAAGACATATATGCAGAGCATATTTTAATATACAAAATAGGTGAAACTAGTGCCACTTAATTAAAAATTAGTGCCCCCTAGTGGTTAATGGATGCTCCTCGTATATTCACGGAACCCTTTCTGAGGATATAGACTCCGATTAGTTGGCTATTAATTGAAATATTAAATTGACAAATTCGTTTGTATTACAAAAGAAAAGATTACTCGTTATTATTTTTGCACGAAAAATATACAGTTAGTTAGGTAATTATACTTATAGTTAGTAGTTGCGATTACTTTGATGAAAAATTGATAAATCTTATTCAGGGGGTATCCAAGGCTCAAATTGAATTTTCGTGTGTTCATTAAAAGATCAGCAGTAAAATCATCTCATATCATAATAATGTAGACGAAATATACATGTTCGAGCATTTGGGTGGTTGGTACCTATATTTTAATATTATATGCAAAATAGGAAATGTAAATATAGAAATTTATCTAGGGGACGAACCTAACAAATTAAACATATTTATAAATATAATTTCAGTTATTGTATTAGATATATCTGTACTAATTTTAGCTAGTGTTTTTACAACGATGTTTATTTTTTAATTTTTTTTTTCTGTAATCACTTTCGCATAAAAATATTTGTTCAATATTCTTTATCAGTACCTAACTATTTTAATCCAAATTAACCTCAAAAAGGTAATTTTAGCAGGTCATTTTTTAAAATTCTCAAGAGTTTTTCAACATTTAAGAAAAATAACCTAAAATTTGACAAAAACGTCTTTAATAATTTTTTCTCGTCAATTTTTTTTTCTTGTTCTCTGTTAAGAGAGGGATATAAAACTAGCTAGGTAAATAATAATTTTTTTGTGACAGTAATAAAATTTATAATTTTTAAATAAAATTGGATCGAAAAATACCCATGATGAGGCTTAATAATATATTAGTTGGGCTTAATAATATATTTTGTTCGTAATTTTTCCGATTTCTTTTTCTATTTAATTTGTGTAGAATGTTTATAATTATTTGTCCATAAAAAATTGTATTGCACCAAAATATTCACAATGTAATTATTTATCAATATACTATGTGTCACAATGATGGCCTAACTTATTTCTTTTTA
>JAIPRM010014041.1:0-11004 GCA_025469315.1 Stegophylla sp. TES_Ste_2020
TCCTTCGTTCAGAATCATTTTACTGAAGAAATGATTTATCGTTTCTTTAAAATATAATACGCCCGTCAAGAGAATACCACCTGTCGTGCGAAGTACACCCATCGTGCGAAGTATGTCCGCTTTTTATATTATTAACTTCCCTCGTTTAGAATCTTTTTATTGAAGAAATGATTTATCGTTTCTTTAAAATTCAAAACACCCTTCAAGAGAATCCCAACCGTCGTGCGAAGTATGTGCGGTTTTTTTTTAAACGTTTGTAAAATATTGTTCATAGAGTGAAAATTTACGTAAACTTTATCCCCCCCCTCAAATGCCACCACTGTAATGGGAAAGCCAATTTAAATTTACGACTTTATAGATTTATACACACAGTATGTCTTTTATAAATATTTTGAGTACCCAGTAGACAATGTTTATACATTATAATATATTACCTAGGTTTCTACACGCGATATGAGTGCATAAATAAATAAATAATTTAAATCAAATTATGTTGGTAATGTATAACAGAATAGGTTAAATATCTTATGTTAACAATCAACATTTTCAACTGATACACAATGAAGGAATTTTTAGGGTTTGCACCCTTGAACATTGGTGTGAACTTATTAGTTGCGATGCATACGGTAAAAATGATTATATTAATAGTATAATTAGGTATTAAAATCGATATGGTGACAATTATTTTAGACTCTAACGACCGATGTGTTTTTGGTGAATATAAGAGAAGTAAAAAACGGTGCTCATCCATGTAAGTATTTTCAATGAAGAACGTTTCGAATTTTATAATTATTGTTCTATTACAACGGGCTTCTTGGCATGAGTTGGTAAACAGTGGCGTCGTTTTTAATAGAGGGTAATTGTTAATTGAACTAAAGATTTTTTTTTTTTTTGAATGATTAGAGCAAATTTTATTAAATTTGAATTTTAAATTTTTTTTAAATTGTCTCGAGTATATTTTCATTGTACATTTCAAGATATCAAGATATATTTGTATTTTGTATCATTTAATATTTATAAATTATTTCTCGTATCTAGATGTTGCTTTTGCGTCTCTTGTATCGCTTAGATTCCGTGTAAAACAAAAAATGTAATGGTTTCTACAAAGCTGTGTATTTTTTCTTTTCTTTATTTTTCTCTCTCTTTCTGGAAACGCTTTTTCGTATAGAAATACTTGTCCAAAATTTTCGATCAGTATCTCTATAGAACCAGAATCATACCTAGAATGTATTTTGAAGAGGTCGTTTTTCCAATTTCTCAATAATTTTTCCAAAAACGGAGAAAAACTGTCGAAAAATTGATGAAAAACGGAAAAATATTCAATTACCTCAATTTCCGCAAAATTGAAAATTACTTTGTGACATAACTTCTAAAATAATACAGCTATGGACTTGAAATTTTTACCAACCACTAAAAATAGTTACGAGAACATTTCATAAAAATTTGAGAGGGGAGGGGGTTTATTTCAATATTTAAGTTCAATTTTTCAAAATTGATAATTATTATTATTGTGTAGTTGAAGCTCCGGCCAGAATCGTGTTAATGAAGAAATTATTTATTATTTTTTTAAAATTCAACATATCCGTCAAGCGTATCCCACCCGAAGTGCGGAGAACATCCTGTGGCGCGAAGTACACATTTTTTTATTATTTTCTTGATATTTTCTGAATTGTTTAGATGGAAATTATAAATTTCCACGTTAGTGGGGGTATATCCTCCTATTATTTTAAATTGCATAAGGTTAATGAAAAGCTTTTATGGTGATAAGAGAGCTAAATCAAACAAATAAATATGAAAGCCTCCCCAAAAAATGTATTTTCTCGTTGCACCTCAGTCACACTATAATACCAATTCACTCGGTGTCGTATTTGAAGATGACAAGGAAATAAAATATAGTATTATACTTCCCTGAAATTTTACATATTGAATTTAAATCGATTGACATTAGAAGTATTATTTATTTTAAGCTCCCCTCCAATTTGCTAAGTTCTGCATAAACCACTGAGAGATATTATGTGTTTATAGAATAATTGTTATTTTTACACATGTAGTTTTATGAAAACAATTTACTCTAACAATAATAATTACGACCTTAATATTAAATTGTCGTTAATTGTTATATATTATTTTATATTATTTGTTCAGTTGCTTGGGTATTATGCATGTTCTTTACCTTTTATACACTCGCTGGATGGTACACTGCGTTTTATGGAACTTTTACGGTATCTATTATACCTCTACTTACCTACTATAATATATACAATATACATCAATGCATTGGCTTACACGTGTAATTTTGAAATTGGTCTACTCGGAGCTTATAGAAAAAAATACCGGACATACTTCACATCATAGATATTCTTAGCTCCTTGATCAGCGTAGGCCACTGCATTTATAAAATTTATTATTAATATTATATCAATAGCTAATAACTGCTACTTTATCTGTTTTAGGAATCTGCCAGGCTCATTAGATTAACTATGAATATGTGGATCATTTTTACAATTTTGTGGTTCATATTAACAGCTTTTACAATGGACGAAAATTTCATGAGGTTCTTATAATTATTATTTATTATACATATTATATATATATATATATAAAATAATTTAAATTTACGGTTTCACGTTGCTTTTTTTGGAACGAAATGTGTTTCATACACCAAAAAAATACATCATATTATTTGTCCGTACATTCTCTGATTTTTTTTTTTTCAATCAAACCCTTGTAAAATTTTAGATTCTGAACGAAGTGAAGAAGCTTGTGTTTTTACAATGATGTTTGTTTATTTTTTTATTTTTTTTGCTGTAAACATTTTTTTGTATGGATTTAGTTATCCAAAAGTCTCGATTAACAACTTTTTGAAACCGGATTTGCCTCTATTTTAGAAAGGTCATTTTTTGAATTTTTCAATTCTTCCTTTTTTTTAACATAATAAACATCACTGTAAATACACTAGCTTCTTCACTTCGTACAGAATCTAAAAAATGTACAAACTTTTTTTCACAATTTTAAAATTTTATTGCACCAAAATATTTTCCATATATTGTCTATGTTCATATTTTCATAAAGTTTGAATCAAAAAATTATGGTTTCCGAGTCTTTTTTATCAAATTTTGGATAATTTACACCCCTTAAAAATCGATTAAAATTCGAAAAATAACCTCATTAAAGAACAATCTAGATGAAAATTCGATTTCAAAAAGTTGCTGATCGTGACTTTTGGACAAGTATTATATGCTAGACATACTTCGCTCTTCGGGTTGGATGCTCTTGCTGGGTGTGTTATATTTTAAAGAAACGATAAATAATTTCTTCAATAAAACGATTCTGAGCAAAGCAATTAATATACAATAATAATAATTGTCAATTAGGTTATATTTCACAAATGTTATTTAATAATGTTGGGTACTAGATAATTGTGTTTGTACGTTTGTGTGCGAGGGCGAGTGTGTGTGTGTATATTTATGTGCGTAAGGTAATAAATGCTTTGTAAAAACAAAAATAAAAGAAATAAAAATCTATTTTTATTAATTCGTAAATTGTCGACTTTCTGTAATTAGTGTTATTGGCATTTCGATGTTTTTATAGGAATATTGGGTAACTTTCATTTGGATAGTATCAGTTGTTTTTATAATATTTTAATTTATAAATAATAGTTATGTAAAGAAATTTCCAAAGTAAATATATTTCATTTAGATATGTTTGTCTGTGTCGACGTTGCCCTGAAAGTCTTTGGCTATTTGCAAACGATTGGCACGATTCATGTCGGAAAACCGGTAACAATAAATTGTATTTTTTATGATTTCTTAATAATAATTAACATATTTTTCTTTAGATTTTAAACACCACGTCAACTTTCGTAATCTCGAGAAATCAAAAGAGGGCTTCGATTTTGTACTCTTTTTTATGGCTATTGTATTCAGTATGTATTTTACATTTTTACACATTATTTTGTTATATCTGCACGAATGTCGAATTCAAATTCGACTATATATATATATATATATTATATAGTTACAATAAATCTGTTACACTTTAATCGCCAACGAAACAACAAGTTCACAGAGGGCGGAGGGGGAACAAAATTGTGTTTATTTTGTATCTTTAATGTCAGTGTGAACAGCTGTAAAATGAAACAAGAATGAACTCGTTGCTTTTATACCAACTAAAATTTAAGGGTGCAAAAATATAATAGATTATTATAAAATTTCTTCTTCTTCAGCTCAATAAGAGAAAACTATTGTCTAAATTTTTTTTTCTCATTTAATTTTTTTTCTATTATATATTAGATAAAAAAAGCCGGAAACATTTCGTACCACGGATATTCTTCACTCTTCGGGTCAGATTACTCTTGGTGGATGTGTTCAAAATGACGACTATTATTATTTTTTATATTATTTACTTCCTTCGTTCAGAATCGTCTTATTGAAAAAATTATTTATTGTTTCTTTAAAACTCTACACCTACCAAGAGTATCTGACCTGAAGAACGAAAAATTTTAATGGTGCGAAGTATATGCCCGGCTTTCTGTCTATACTTTACTTTTTTCATTTCATGGTTTTATATTTTTAAAAATGTTTAAGTAATATCTAAACATGTTTGTGTTAGTGAAATAATTTTTTGTCATCATACAATATTTCTTGGTTTGATCAGTAGGCCTTGCTTTTAAACAGTATTTATTCTCTGAAAAAAATTTACTTCCTGTCAGATCTTTTGGGACCATATAAAACACTTTACATTAGAACGGTTTTCAGTTTATATTTTTACTAATAAAATATACTTATTGATTTTATTCAGTCATTCAAGTTTTTAGCATAAGGACGCTGTGGAGATATTTGAAAGAACTAAAATGCAAAGTTGAAAAGGAGGAATTCGAAATGAAATCTATTCGTCAAGATAAGGTGAAAGTGTTCAAAACCAGCCGAAATATCTGCAATGAAATGGAATCATAATGTGTGAACACAAAATTAATAAATAAGATAATTTTTTTTCCAAATATTACTCTGACATGTTAAACCTACTACATTGCGATCAGGAGTGTACCGAGGGGTTGGTTTAGAATCAGTTCGCTGATACAACCCAAATCGCTGACGTTTTTGAGCATACACAGTATAAATGGCTGAAACTCATTAGCGGCGTTAGCGCACATTTATAATTTTTACGACTCGTGCGCACGCAGATTTCCGTATTTAAATGTAAAGGTACAACTCGTTTGCTCACACTTACTATTTATAAACTGATTTGAGCACGATATTATGTAGCAATAAGGTATCTTACACTACTTGGTCAGTGTCCACCTGCTTACCACGACGATTTTTACGATGGTGTAGAGAAGATATTATCCGATATCGATATTCGGGTGAATATCGACTCGGCCACTTTAATATCGATCCGCCGGCGTAGGTTAGTTCACCGGGTGTTTGGTCGACCCACTTCGCTCCGCTTGTATTCATACGTTTTCAGTTAAACACTTAGAAAGTCATGGAAATAAAGGACGTGGACGTGTTTCGTATTTATCTTCTACTATCTGTGATGAATTTGTTGCAATGAAGTAGTAAAAACGATTGTTGAAGAATTAAAATTATCCAACAATTGTTCTATAATCGTCGATTTTACTCCGGAAGAATTCAAAATAAATCGTTTCAAAAAGGTGCTAATCAAGACTTTTGGACAAGTAGATCCATAAAAAAAAAAGTGTTCACAGAAAAAAAACATCATTGTAAAAACATTAGTTTCTTCACATCGTTCAAAATGTGTTGAAAATGACGACCATCATTGATCTATATATTATTAACTTTTTTTGTTCAGAATCGTCTTATCGAAGAAATGATTTATCGTTCTTTAAAATTCCACAAACCCTCCAAGAGTATCTGATCCATGGTGCGAAGTATGTCCGGCTTTCTTCTTAATATTTCTTTAACAGAAAAAATACATTACTCAAAAGAGAAACTTGTAGTCGTGTAAAAAAATAAAATAGCCGGACATAGTTTTCACCATGGGTATTCTTCGCTCCTCGTGTGGGATGCTCTTGGTGGGTGCATGCATTTCATTTTAAAGAAACGATAAATCATTTCCCCAGTACAACGACGATTCTGTAAAATGTTTGATGAATTTGTTTGGTTTTAACTCCTATAAATAAGTCTTTACGATATATTATAATATACGAGTAAATATTTAACATTCCACAGACTGTATTTATCTGCAATGTGTGACGTATTGTCACACAGTTCCATGTGTTACGTATCATCCCGATATGGTAACAACAATTATGTGTGTTTATATAGAAAAAAAAAACAATGAAAATTATTTATACGAATAAATACGTAATACTTTATAGTAGTATTCAAGATTAAAACTGTATACACTGCTACACACCGACGACGGAAGGTGAAAACATGTGAATCATGGCAAGTAATACATTACACTTACCTTACTTAATTTTTATGGCTATTTTGTTAATTTAATTTGCCTGCGTCAACAATATAGTTGTTTTTGGCCGTCGTCGCATGGATCACAGTGACGTCTATTCTCGACGTTAAATATTATAATACATTTTAAACATCACTAAATATAGGATTAATACGCGTATGTCATTAGACGAGATGTATGATAATATTTGTTAAAGATAATATTCACATCAGTATTAAAACTGAAAAGTTTTTTTACTCAAAAGTAAAATTAATTAACATACATATAAAAATCGGGACATACTTTAAGCGATGGGAATTCTCAGTTCTTTGGGTGGGATTAACTTCTTTCGTTTAGAGTCGTCTTATTGAAGAAATGATTTATCGTTTCTTTAAAATTCCATTAACCCGCCAAGAGTATCTGACCCAAAGATCGAAGAATATCCGTGGTGCGAAGTATGTCCGGCTTTCTTGCCTTTACTTTACTTTTAGTTCTTAATATCAATTATCAAGAAATAACAATTGTATAAAATAAAAATTTTTATTAAATGAGAAATTTTCAATATTCTACACTTAGGTCAAAATGGTCAAATATTTTTGAAATTTTTATGAAGGATTCATATGACTACTTTTAGTACCTAGGTGGCAAGTTGCAAGTCTACAGCTCTATTATTTTTGAAATTATTTTAAAAATTAAATCAAATTTTTAAAAACGCAAGTTATTGTATATTTTACCTCATTTTGAAAATGTTCTAGTAGTTTTTCCCAAACGTTTCAACAAATAAGAATGACCTCCCAAAAATACCAACTAGAATCAATTTACGATCTAAAAAGTTACTGGAAGTAACTTTTGGACCAGTATTTCTGCAAAAAAAAGCTTCTCTATACATGTGAAAAAAACTCAGATTATTTAAGCCCAGTACATTTTTCACTCTTCACCAGTTAACGTTATTAATTGTTGTTTTTCTTCAAAACACTCTCGAAATTTTTTCTGCATCCACCCCTGCGCAAAGCTGACATTTTTTATTTTTATTTTTTGTTATTTGTGACAGACAGAGTATATTATAATATTATTATAATAATTATTAACATTATACGTATAATATTATACAAATAGAAAGCAGTGTTATTATATGATTGAATATTTTTTTGGGAAAAAAGCTGTCTAGAAAATATGTCTTGTAACATAGTAGAAGTTTACAAACGAAACAAGATAAATAATATTGTGTGTAGGTAACACACAGGGATAGTTTCGTTGTGAAATCCATACGACGAGATTTATAAGTATAAAAATTATACTTACGCGCGTATATAATTTCAGTGCATGAATCGGTCCACTGCGTCATAAACAGAATTTTATTTTAAGAGGTGTGCATGCGTTTTTTATTCATGTTTGACATATTATTCCAATTCTTGTACGCCTATTGTCAAGTCTTTATATTTATTCACAAGGACAATATTATAAACGTTGAAATTTAATAAATAAATAAATAAGAGTTAAATTTAAATTTTAAGAGTCAAAAAATGATGGTCGGCAAACTGATAAGAAGGGCTTCGTGCGAAACGGATGAGCAACATACTTACCTAATCATCAAAAAAGCAAATCGAGTAGTTAATTTACATATGTTTCAAAATTTATCGCTTTAAGAACGTACTATAATTACAGTTTTGCATTATTGTTCTAAAAATACTTTTAAATTGCTCTGAGAATGCAAAAATAATAAAAAAGTTAGATTTACTTCACACTATGCGGCCCTCGAAACAATTTTGTGTGACACGCAAATAGTTGTTGAACTTTCATCATGATTCATTAAAATTTAATATTACTCCATGACAAAAAATGTATTTATAGCGGACACGATTTATGATGTCTATAATAGTGTACAAATGAAAGTCATCAGACTCCTGAATGATATTTAAAAAAAAAAAATAATACTTTCAGGAATCCTTTAATTTTTTAGTGGTTTTTCTAAATCCAAGTTAAAACATATCAGGCGATTTACACAAAACAACAAAATGTATTCTTATTGCATTTGTCAAATCGTACTGAAACTCCCTGTATTTATATTGATTCATCTATTTAACGCTCAGGCGTTCAATTTTTTCTAATTTATATATACATAGAAATCTATATACAGAGTTAAACCATAAATGGATAAAGATTCAACACGGGTGAAATTAAGCTTGTCCTGAATCGCCGCATAAAAAAAAATTCCTTGCCGCCGTCCTTGGTGTCATTGTAACTAATATTAAGTTTAAACAATATAAATTATTTAGTATGACTGTTTATTATTATAATTATTTTAAAGACATAAAATTGACAATCATAAAATATTATTGAACTATATAAACCAGCTCTGAATTCGCCACTTGCTCGTTTTATTAAACAATGTCAACTCATACGCCTGGCGCAGATTTCTATTTAAGTTCATTTACCCCGTATAACTGTATTTACATACAAGTTTGTTTGAATAAAAATTCGTAGAAGTATATTAAATTAATTACAGTTTACACTATACAGATTTTGTAGTGCTTCTAAATTACTGTTACACAGTACGTAAATTAATTTAGTACCTAGTCAGTATCCCTAATCCTTGATATGGGCACAAATATTTTAGTGTATTCTTTTTGATGTAATAATAATGACATGAGGCGTAACTTTTTTTCAAAATTCAAAATTCATATAAAAATATTGTTTATTAATGGTCGTTTCATAAAGTTACTGCAAAGAAATGTATTTACATTAAGAAACATTTTTTTTTTTTTTTTTTGAGTTAGTTAAATAGAGACAGATCTAAATAAATCTATTCTATTATTAGAGTTATCTAATATAAATCTATTATATTTCAACCTAGAGAATGAACGAGGACAATTCAAAACTTCAAAAATAAAGTAAAATATTGTAAAATTTTATGTTTTTCACATTTTTAACACTTGTAGACTTGATAATTATTTACGGTATATTTGTACACGATTCTTGAATTTATTTTTTAAATCATTTGCAAAATGTAAGCCGTCAGTTATTATTTTTGTTTTTAAAACTACATTAAAATATTTACTACTACATAAAAAATTAGGACTTTTGACTTTTCGATTAATTTTCGTACTGTATAAACGGGAAATTAATAAATACATTTCTTTTTTGCATGTACCTCCATTAACCTGCACCTTAAACTTGGAATCACGATATTAAAAATGTCTAAAAATAAAATGTCAAATCATAATAAAAATCATAAAAAAAAAAATCAAATATAATGTCTAAAGAATATTGTACATTATGTATTCCACAATTAATTTGATTTTATACTGTACGCATATCTATGCCGGTTTAAAAACATTGATACAATTTGATTATAAAGAGTAGCAAACACATACGAAAAATAGCATGCAACTACTGACTAACCTTAGTAGTAATATAAAAATGCAATAAAAATCAAGAAATATATAAAAGTATTTATAATTCAACGACCATCATTGGTAATAGTCTCATATAGTAACTTTTCGAACACCTATTGATTTAATTTCTTTCAAATAAGTAGTTTTAAAATACTGTGTGTATTTTTGAAAAACTATTAAAACTCGGAGTAACGTTTAAATATTATTGATGTTGTACCAGATTATATTACGAGTACTGTTTTTAATTTATTATTTACAATAATATTATTTGCAGTGATATATTCAATTAATGAATCCTCTTGTAAAAAAAATTGAATGTAGTTATATTTTGATTCTGAGTGGAGCGAAGAAGCTTGTATTTTTATAATGATCTTAATTTTTTATTTATTATTATTATTATTATTTTGTGTAAACACTTTTTCGTATTAAAATACCAATCCAAAAGTTTCGACCATCAATTTTTTGAATCAGAATTCACCTCTAAACCAGGGGTCGGCAACAGTTTCGAAAGAAAGAACCTTTTTCTGAAAAATTACAGAATAATAATTATGATACTCAATGAGCCTCATTTATGTCAACACTTTCTTTTTTTCTTAAATATACTCAATACGTATTAATGTAGCATTAATTATATCATTATTAGGCAAGGCGGCACAATTATAAATTATGTATTCTGAAAAAAATAATATTTTGTAATTAAAATTGTAATTATAAAGGAAAGTCTCGATGTTGATGCATATGTTAATGAACCGTAGATTGAATGTAAAAGAGCCGCAAGTTGCCGACCCCTGTTTTACATATTATGGTATTTTTAAGAGATCATTTATCAGAATTCTCAATAGTTTTCTCAAAATTTGGAAAAAATACCTAAAATTTGACAAAAACACCATGAAAACTATATTCATTTTATTTATCTAAGCTTAATGGAAAATTTAAGCATAGATTGTTAATAACATGAGAAATGTTTTGATGCAAGATGTGAAATTTTATTTTTTAGATTCTGAACAAAGTGAAGAAGCTAGTGTTTTTACAATGATGTTTATTTTTTTATTTTTTTTTATTTTTTTTTTCTTGTTAACACTTTTTCGTATAGAAATACTTGTCCAAAAGTTTCGATCAATAACTTTTTGAAACCGGATTCGCCTCTAGATTGTACTTTAGAGAGGTCATTTTTTGAATTTCTCAATTCTTCAATTTT
>JAIPRM010014042.1:0-11003 GCA_025469315.1 Stegophylla sp. TES_Ste_2020
ATAACTCAATAAAAGATAATCGTTTTTTTTTTTTTTTTTTTTTAATAAGTGATTAGTAGACATACACAGAATAGGTATTTTATTTTTTAAAATAAAATATAATGGAATTTTTTTTTCAATATAAATCATATTAGTTATAAAAACACAACGTTGGGGGGGGGTGAGACGTAGGGCAGAGTTAAACTTCACTAATTACCATAACTCACATCCCTAAATTAGCACCTATTTAACCCTCGCAAGGGATCGATTTTAGATTTTGTAAGACGGTGCATGACATTTTTGCCCGTTTTCATATTTTACATAGCAGTCGAATCGTTACCGCGTTGTTACCCGTATATTAATTAATGTTTAATTTCTGGCTTAAAATACTAATGATAACAAAAAAAAAAAAAAAAATGACTAGGTAACTTAGTATCGAATTATATACACTCAACTGTTATTACGTAAAACGTGATTTCCCATAAACACCGATTTTATATAAAAAAAAAAAAATGTTTCTGGCTCTCTAGACTCGCGTGGCCTGATTATACGTGCGCGTGCCTTACACGGTAACCCCTAAATGCGATATTCGCCTGTGCATACGTATGTTTTATAACACGTCATGTGCGATTAAAAGACTAAAAGTGCACACGCAATACGTGCTCAATCGCGGCGAAACTTTTACATAATAATTAATAATATGACATCGTCTAAAATTAATTTACTACATTATAATACCATACAGACTATACAGGGTGTCCCCAGTATGATTTGACAAATGCCATAATTTTTGTCCAATTCAATAATTTTTAACTTTTTTTTTTTGAAAATTATTTACTACAGCATTGCGCTATAGCAATAGCGCATACATTATTTATTTTGTTTTTTTTTTTTGTAGGACCTTAATTTTCAAACTGGAAATTTAATACTACAGTTTTAGTAGTAAATTCAAAATTACTATTTCGGAAACCTGAATTTTAGAAAAATACCGGTGTCTAAGTCTCGAATAATAAAGGTTAATCCGTTTTTACGATTTTCTTAAGTTTGTGAATGATTTAATAATTTTGTCGAATAAGTCATAATAATAATTATTATTTAACGATATTATATTAAATTATTCGAAAATTTTAACAAAAATCGTAGAAAATGAATGGATTAATTATTCATTTATCTAACCTTTATTAGAGATTTAAGCACCAATATTTTCGTCTAAAAATCAGATTCACAAAATGGCTATTTAGATTTTTTTCTAAATCTATAGATAAAAATTTCAAATTTGTAAATTTGGGTCCTAAAACAATTTTCAAAAAAAAAAAAAAAGTTGAAAATTATTTATAGAACAAAAGTTATCGCATTTTATCAAATCATAATGAGACACACCCTATGTAATGTACAATACGATTTAATACGTATGTGTGTATAGAGAAATCATTTAGTGACCAAACTCGTGTCATACAGCGCAGCCATAGGAACACCGAACACGGAGATTCGAAAAATTCGATTCGGATTTTCAAAATAACGTATTTAATAAATTATTATAATATATTATTCCCCGTTCGATTATTGTCGCCGCAATGCGGTCGTATTATTATTGTAAATAATACAACACGATATCAGTATAATAATAATATATAAGCGCGCATTTTGTATTATTATAATATTCAGTGATAATAAATAATTGCGACAAGTGCAACGTACTCTTACAACAATGATAATAATTTATGTTTTCGATTCGGAGCCCGCCCTTATATTGTACATCAACTGTGTCGACAAGTCTGGAGTTGCATCCAAAAAAAAAAGACCACCGCGTGTCTAATCATCACCTAACCCATGAACACCGCGACCCCTCTCGTACACACACACACACACACGACTTATACGCGTATGTGTATAATAATACACGTGTGTGTGTGTATATACACGTATAATATGTGTACGCATGCGGTTTTTCATCCTCGAGACAAATCGTCACCGCCGCCGCCCTCGTCGTCGTCTCTCGGTCACCCCTCGCGCGTTTATGTATTATTTACAATGTAATAATGCGTAGTAGTCGTGTTGGCTACGTTGCGTTGATGATACATGAATTTACAAGCCCCTTCGTTACCCTTCGGACCCATTATCACAAATTTTTTCATTTTTTTGCTTCTTCTCTCTCCGAGCCGACCAAATTGGCAGTAGAAGAGGATAATAATACGTAATATAAACGTTTGGGTTTTAAATAATGTAACGCGGCAACCTTTTAGCAGCCGCCGAACGAGCGAGCCTAGAGTCCTGAGCGACGACGTGCGGCGGCGGTCCGGTGTGGGGGGGGGAAAGCCAGCGACGCCGATTCCCGCGGGGAAATGAAAAAAAAAATAAATAAAAAAAAATACTACAAATCCCCCATTGTTGTTGCTAATAGCTCGTCGTAAATGAAATCTGCTGCCCAGCGTTTTCTTCGGCATAGCGACGTGCATTCCGTCCCCCCCCCTGTTCTTCATTGCTTTACGTATGTAATACTTAATATATATATTATAAACACTGAAAACTGTCCCGAGGGAGTCGAAGAAAATTTCCTTTTACAAGAGTTTTAGTGTTTGAGGCTTGTATGCACGTGAAATTCAATTTTTTGGACCGTTTAAATTTCAGTTTTATCAACGGTTTGTCTTAGACAGGGTTTACAGTGAATTTCGTATGTACGAGTAGCTCTATTGCCATTGGTCAACACGTTAAATCTCAAAACTGTGTGGTATAGATTTCATCGCTAGTCAGTAAAATAGCATTGTTCGGTCACAGAGTTGTGAAGATTTTCTCGTTTGCGTCAAATTTGTCCGCGTGTGATTAGATTAATTCATTTTGCGTCAAGTGTAAATAATGCCCTGCAGTTTTGAATGTTTGTTCGGGGTGTTTGACGGGTTTTATTTTTTTTATCATTATAATAATATATGAATATACTTTATAATAAGTCAAATTGCACCAAAGGGACAAAGTCATAATAAGTGTGCCAGGTGTCTGCACGTTTTTATCTTCCGCCTCTTATCGTACATTCTCATTTATACGCACGAAAGGCATGGGGATCATTGAGCCATATAGTGGGTACAAATAATTTTCTTGGAAATTATAATATTATATGATTATAAAAACGTATTATAGATTCTGAACGGAGCGAAGATGCTAGTGTTTTTACAATGATGTTTATTTACATATTTTTTTTTCTTTAAAAACTTTTCGGTATAAGTAGTAATACTTATCTAAAAGTTTCAACCAACAGCTTTTTGAATCACAAATTGCCTCTAGACGGTACATTTAATAAGAGGTATTTTTTCTAAATTCTCAATAGTTTTCTTAAAATCTGAAAAAAAAAACACCCGAAATTTGACGGTAAAAAATAAATAATATAAGAAATTTTCGGTGCGAGAAAATTTGTGCAATGTGAACATTATTTTTCTTCTAATTTTTCTTTTTTCATCTATCATCATCAGTTAATTTTCGAATATAAAAGTGGCCGAGTAAAAAATAGTTTGTTTAATAAACTTTATAATTTTTCACTAAAATTGTCTCGAATAAACTGAAGAAGATCCGTTCGGAATAGTTAAATCGAAGAAATTATTTATCATATTTTTAAAACTCATCACACCCACCCGTGGATCGAAGAATACCCATGGTGTGTAAAGTATGTCCGGAGGTTTTTTTTCCGTATGAAATGTGAATAAAAAATAAACAGCTGAACAGATTTAAAAAATATTTTGATGTATTAGTTATTAAAATTACAATAAAAATATGTAATTATAAATATTATAATGCGTCTTACGCAATATTAGATTTGTAACTGCAAGTACAACTAACCTAGAACACTGTAACGTCTACAAAAATCGTTCAATGGGTATGACGTAGGTATGCGTTCGCTCTTCAAATGTTTTTGTTCGGTGTAATTTTTCAAATTTAATACAGCAGTAAGTCAAAAAAGTGAATCGTTGGTTAATGAAAGTTTTATGGACATAACCTATAAAGAAGAATATACCGTGCACACAATACACAATATAATACGTGTACAATTAATACAGTTTAAAATCTAATTTTACGGTAATGTAAAACTATACATTTTTAATTAATGATGGAAGAACAATATACAGAACATCTACGGTATGCGTACGCAAAAATGAGATTAATGAAAGTTTAAATTTAATATTCATTGAATAATTAAAATAAATGGAAGCGTTTATAATTTATTATATTTAAATATGAAAACTGCGTACATTTTTAGAGGATGTTTTTTTGTGTTTACCGAATTTTTTTTTTTTTTTTAACCTGTTGCTTCCTGAATAAAACGTTTAAACGTTTAATGTTATACGTTTCATTTTTTTTTTCTCTTCAATTTAATCTTTTCAGTCTCTGCGTGCAATCTGTGTCGTACATATTTAAGATTCTGAGCGGAGTGAAGGAGCAATAGTGGTTTTTGCGTTGATTTTGAGTTTTTTTTTTTTTTGGAAATAGTATATATGTTTTCGATAGAGAATTTTGTTGACATTATACTTTGAAGAAGTAATTTTTACCCGTTTTCAATATTTTTCATTAGATAGAAATTAGAATCTTTGAAATCGAGAAGAAACGACAAAATATCCCAAAAAAAATTAGATTTTCGTATGAAGTCGATATCAGTTGTTTAATTGTAACACAAAAAAACAATGATGTTAGAAATATGCAATTTCCCACCCCTCCATTGTCAACATTAGTGTACAGCATTTTGATAAACGTAAATTAATAAAAATTCTACCGATTTTCTACGAAACGGAATACATGACTAGCTTCCGATTGAACGACAAAATATCGAATTTATTTCACCGTTTTAACGAAATTATTATTTTCAGTTTTCCAAGAATCTAAAAATTTGATTTAATTTTAAACCTATACTTTCCGTTTCAAACGAACTCTACGTTTTATCACGAAGAATTTAAGTTTTATTTCGAGATTAAACAATATTAATTTAACACAGAAATGTTTTGTTAGTTGGATTGTTATGAATAACAAATGTGACGTATAAAATTATTTTAATCACGATAATAATAATGTGTTTTTAATTTTAAATCTACTCATTTTATAAAATTAATATACGAGTTACGAGTCTTAAGTAATAATTACGATTTCTAAACCATAGGCGCAATTAGAGGGGAGCTGGAGGGGGGCTAAGTCCCCTCAAATCTACTCAAATCCCCCCAAAATTTTAATAATAATTACATAAGTTTAATGCTTTTTTGGTTGGGGCTAAAGCAATCAAATAAACATATTAGCCCCCCCCCCAAAAAAAAAAAATGTTTTCCAAATTGCGCTAATGTTCTAAACGGTAAAATACAAAAGGACGACACAATATTCAGTAGACTATGTACTATATATATATATATATAGTATATAAAATTGAAAGACAAATGCCGAGTTGACTAAACCGTCTACATAAGTAGATCAATGCATGGAGTGAAATAGAGTGGTTTTGTGAGAGGGCTGACGATGTTGTTTTTCTCCTTTCCTCCCCCCTCCCCACCGGTAGCTCTGTAGGTAAACAATACGTATAGAACTCTATGGTTTATATACTTATATATTTGTTATCAGCCCGTGAAAAATTTAAATGGGCCTTTCCACGAACATCCTTTGCAGTTTTGAAAACAAATCCTGCACGTCTTTATACTGGGTAATTTTCATCTCATTTTTACCCTGCATAAATCTGAACTTTTCACATCATATGCGATTTAAAATACTAATAAAATAAGATAATTTTTTCTAAAATAGCAACCTTGACTTTTAACTTTTAAAATTTTGATCATTATCTTTCTCGACCATTAGTTTCAATTTAGATAAGTAGTGGTGCTGTCGCTCCCTAAACCCTTCAAATATTTCATGCTAGATACGACGGTATGCCCCCCCCCGAAATATATCCCTGATTATTCTCGCATCTAAATCAGTCGGACGAAAATCTCTCGTACAAATCAAGATTTATTTTCGCAAAACTAGACATACTTTTAGGAAAATAATAAATTAATTAAGTAGAAAATTATTTTTGTTAAATAGCCCTTAAACGACTTCACAAAAAACATCGCGGTAATAAGGATATTCACGTAAAAAAAAAAATGAATGAGTTTTTTTGAAAAATAAATATTTATAAAATACACAATTTTTTTATGTAAAACATTAGACAAATAACTACTATAATTTCAACAAAATACCCAAAATTACTTAAAAATATTTAAAAAAAAAAAAAGAGAGACAGCTAAGTTTTATTTTAGCACTGATATTTTAGATTCTGAACGAAGTGAAGAAGCTAGTGTTTTTACAATGATGTTATTTTTTTTTTCCTTTGTACAACTTTTCGTATGGAAATACTTGCCCAAAAATTTCGATCAGCAACTTTTTGAAACCGGATTTGCTTCTAGATGGTACTATAGTGAAGGTCATTTTTTGAATTTCTTAATTCTTCAATTTTTTTTTTTTTGGAAAAAACTACCCAAAATTTGACAAAAACGACTCGGAAAAATTCATTTTTTGATCCGAACTATATGAAAATTTAAAAATAGATAGAAAATCATATAAAAAGGATTTTGGCGCAAGAAAATTTTGGAAAATATGTATGAAAAAAATTTTGGACATTTTTTGAAAATTTTTTTTTTTCTTATATTATTAACTTTTTTCGTTCAGAATCGTTTTACCGAAGAAATGACTTATCGTTTCTTTAAAATTTAATACACCCGTTAAGAGAATACCACCCGTCGTGCGAAGTACACCCATCGTGCGAAGTATGTCCGGCTTTTTTTTCTCATTTGTTCTTTATATTATAAACTTCTTTCGTTCAGAATCGTCTTATTGAAGAAATGATTTATCGTTTCTTTAAAATTCAATACACCCCTTCAAGAAAATCCCACCCATTCGTGCGAAGAACACCCATCGTGCGAAGTATGTCTGGCTTTTTAACTATAATATTATTATTGCTCTCATGTTATAATAATAATAAAATAAGCGAACACGTACACGGACGAGTATACAAATATTATATAATATTATATTATGTTCATAATGTGTGAAGGACATCGTCGCGAATTCGCGGCGAAACATTAAGATTAATCGAGTTTTCACGAATCTACGCGTGATGTATACTTTTAAGCTCGAGTATAATAATCGTCCGCGGAGGCCACAAATAAAGAGCGTCACAAGATGGAGAAGGGGTGCGTGAAGGGATCGTAATTAATATTAATTAATGCGTACAACGCGCGGACACCTCGCGGTGGTACAGGTTTTCAGTGTTTATTATTGTTATTATTATTATTATTAGTAGTAGTAGTAAATAAACGGTATAGAGTATTGCGGGGGCGAATGTCAATTTAAAACCGACACGACGTTTGATCCGCAGGTGGTTCGCCGTTGTTTCTGAGCACGTCCGACGTGTTCAACTACCACTCGACGCACATGCACATACAACCACCGCCACCGCCTCCACCGCCGCTGACACCGTCGTCGTTGTCGGCCAACAAGGACAACGATCATCCGGACGGTAAGAGCGCCTATTTTCTATTCTTTATGGCCGGCCCCCTTCGGAGCTCCCCCGTCGGGGAGGGTTGTTGAAAAATTTGAATCGTCCACTTTATATCATTATATGAACAACGTAAATTACAGATAGATGACTGTCGGATGGATCGATAAACCACCGTTACAGCAAGAGGTGACCCCTGAATTTTAATTATAGGTACGTTAAAAGTAAAATAGAACGAATTTATTTACCATCTACCGAAAATTTTGAATTTTTCAGAACCCCCGAAGTAAGTCAAAGTTTTAAAAACCATATCACGAATCAAAATTAGAGAGGAAATCGTTTGTTCTCGATGCTTTGGGAACGATTATTCTTTTATAATTAGATACAGTAAAACTAAAGTAAAATAATGTTATTACACAAAGCGACTTCGTAAATAAAAAATATTTCTTAATTTGATGAAAAATTTTAACTTTGGGATTAAAAGTTTTGAAGAAAAATTAATTTTCAAATTTTTTCAAATTAGGTAGGTACCATATTTTGGAATCAAAAATTAAATTGTAATTTAGAATAAAAACAAAATTGAAATTGGAGAGGTTGGTCACCGAGTGTTTCACAATGATGTCTGTAAACACTTTTTCGGGTATTAATATCCGTCCAAAAGATTAATTTAACCCAGAGGTATATTTAGGAGGGGGAGCCGGGCGTGCCTGGGTTCATCTTTTGACCAATATTTATGGGGCGGGATACACACACAAAAAAAAAAAAGAGATCATTGAAATTAATTCTATATAAATTTGTTTATTTATATTTACAACTAGTTTTAATGCGAGATTTGATGATGTATACTTGCAGATTATGTAATAGGAACAAGTAATGAATATCCCCTATCATATACTATATAATAAATGTGCTTCATGTTAGAAAATGTACATTCATAAAATTAAAAAAAAACATTAATATACTTTTAATTAAATTTATAAAAAAAAAAAAAAAAATACTGACTACTGAATCTTAACCAAAAATAGTTAGATAAAAAAAAAATTGTATTTGTGTCTAGTGTCTTACCTTCCTCTTTCTGACATTTCTATCTACGGCACTAAAATTGAACCTTTTCTGGCTTCAATTGTGATTAGACATTTTACCCACCTTTAAAAATATGATTTTTCAAAATTCTCCCAACACAAGCAATATTATTATATTTATATAGAATCGATTTTAGTTATAAAACTAAACTAAAACTCTAATATTGGTTTCGTCAATTTAATTTTCTTTTTTTTTTTTTACTGTCAAAATAACCGTCAAAAGAAACTCACGACGAGGTGGCATTAGCGCAACTTGGAAAAAATTTTTTTGGGAAGGGGGCTAATATGTTTGTATAATTAATTTAGCCTCCCGAAAAAGCATTAACTTTATGTAATTCTCAAAAATTCCGGGGGGGCTGTGAGTAGTTTAGAGGGGGCTTAGCTCCCTCAAGTCCCCCTCTAACCGCCCCACTGGCGAAAAGTGTAATATTATTATAATAATATCGGGCGACGTTCCGTTGACGACAATATATTAATATGGTTGCATAATGCATAGTGATTATCATATCGCACGATGAACGCGCCGAAATCGAAACTCGGATAATAAAATCATTTAGTTACATACGTATACAATGACGTGTTGTTTCACCACCTTTTTTTTTTTTTTTTTTTTTTATTTCGATTGGTAAACAGACGACGGCGGGGGCTTATCCTCTTATATGAATACGCGCGTTATGTAATTAACACAACCGCGTTATACAACACATGCACGTGAATATTATAGAGAAATATTTTTTACACGAAGACGTGCGTTTCAATTCCTCTGTAAAAACGAGCAATTGAAAATATTATAATAATATTATGACGTATACCGGACAACGAATAACCGCGATATTTGGTTTAGACATTTTTTTCTAACCTAACCTAACCTAACCTAACCGATGAATTATTAATCATTAAGTGAACTCAATCACGTTTTTGGCATTTGTCTTTACATTAGTGTCAGGGGGATTACGATTGTCGAAGAGTATTATACATGGACAAAATCAGCTTACAAGGTAATGCACACGTTAATCGTACACGTCGGATAGATGGGACTTTTGTGCGGCGGCGGTACAAGGGATAAGGAATCCGCAGGGACCTATGTGGAGATCGGGCGAGGATAAACTTTTCTGCATTTTCCCGGCCGCCCGAAGTGCAATGTTCAAAGCTCGAATCGACGTGCACAAAACGGCTGGAAACACAATAGCTGTTGTGTGATACACTTAACATTTATATAATATTATTGGGGTTAAGTCAGCGCTATTGCTAGATTTTATGAGCCCCTAAATGCCCTAAGATCCAATGCGATGTGTGTGTGTGTATATGTGTTTTCATGTCCATAAATATATTTTTGGATAGAAAAACTTGTTCGAAAGTATCTATATAATACATATATGATAAGTATACTGGAACTGGTCAAGTTTCGATATTCGCAATAGTTTTTCCAGTTGCAAGGGAAAAAATCACTGAAAAATTTGAGACAAATTATTTGTAAAAAATTATAAAACTATGAACGTTCGTCTTATCGATTTTAGTTATTCCGTCGCAACTATAAAAATAAAAAATGAAAAAATAGAGTTAACTACTTGAAATTTTGGTAAATTCCAAAAGTTGACTGTCGATTAATTTTCGTATAAGTATACATTTTAAAGTGAGAATTTTGACGAATGTGATTATTTTCATACAAAATACCAATATTGTTTCAAATCGTAAGTTTAAAAAATTGTATTTGTGTTAAATGTTTATTTTAAATTTATCGATTTAGCAATTGGTGAAAATCCAATATTATATTCGGTTAAAAGTCTATTCCAGTCAACATGATATTTTGTTTATAAAATTTATTAATTTTTTTTTTTATTAACTTTAAAAGTGTAATTTGAACTTTTTTTTTTAGGCGACAGTGAAGGTTGATTATATATAATTTTGTAAGTAGGTACATATTGCATGTGTGAATATTAAAACACGATTGGTATAACGAAAAATATGTTTTCATTAATAATTTTAAAAATTATATAAGAAACTATTTATCAATTTTAAATTATCCTTATCTATATATATATATATATATATGTACGGTTATCATACTATTTGCATAATGTAATTACATAACTACACAAGTATTTTATATTTATTAATGGATTTATTGTTTCTAGTCCAAACGTAAGTGTTATAAAGCATTCGAGTAGTAGAATTAATAAAGCAAAAATAATAAAATAGAATAGTTTTTAGTGGGTACAATATAATATTATAATTTACAAATTTATATTACTTACCTATTAATATCTACCTAGTACTTACGTGTTCAGATTCACTCGAGTATGCGATTTATGTAAGTATATTATTGTATATTTGTATAAACGCCCAGGTGGGCTCAAGTACAGTGACAAAAATATATAATAATAACATTAACATTGTTAGAATAAAGATATAGTACAATAGTAGACAGTAGTATTGATTAAGAACAAAAT
>JAIPRM010014043.1:0-11002 GCA_025469315.1 Stegophylla sp. TES_Ste_2020
ACACACACACACACACACACACACACACACACACACACACACACACACACACACACACACACACACACACACACACACACACACACATACACACACACAATGATCGAGTACTCTATTGTGAATTATTATAATTTATATAGAATTTTAAGTAAGCTCAGAGTATGACACCGGTGTAGCTAAATTGCATAAACGGAGTGCCGTGTGCGTCTGTTACTTTACATACAGCGGACAGTGTTCTGGATTATTAGATAAATAATTTATATTTTTTTTATCTTATCTAGATATTTAAAGAAATAATTGTTTACGATCTTATTTTAGAAAAATAAAAGTTTTATCTGAACTAGATAAATCAATTTTAAAGATGTTCTGTTTCTTTTTAATGGATGGAGCAAAAAAGACAGTGTTAAGATTATTCCTAAATTTATTTTTATTGTTTCTAAGTATAATAATTGTGTTTTTATATGTTACCTTAAAGTGGTAACTTTTTGAAAACCTGAATAGTTTTTCAAAATTTCGGAAAAACCACCCAACATTTGAAAAGTACGCTTTTAATAATCATTAGTTTTTTTTTTTTTTTTAATTCAAACTTTATGATAATTTAAATATGAATAGATAATAATACAAAAAATATATTGACGAAAGAAAACTTTTTCTCTATTTTTTTTTCACACTCTTTTTGATCAAAATTATTATTTCTGTTTTCAGTTAATATTGGTATATAAAACTGGTTGAGTAAGAAATACATTTTTTTTTTTTTTTAAGGATAACAAAATTTTTAATTTTTACGTTAAATTTTCTAATATAAACGCAAGACTTACTCAGCACCGTTTTATCGAAGAAATGATTTATCGGTTCTTTAATATTTAACATACCTATCAAGGGGGGTAAGAAATATTCGATAGATGCGAAGTACGTCTACTTTTTTATAATTTCAGTTTTTCACAATTTTTCTCATTTTATATACATTTATGGGTTATTTTCCGAAATTTCTCTCTGTACTTTACTTATCTTTGCTTTGCTTTACTTCACTTAATGTACTTAAATCTACTTAAATTTTTTATATTGCCTACTAAATTTCCTAGCACTGCCCAAATTACAATTCGATCCGACCAAGAGAGCTTATGTGTCCACTATAACTCGAAATGCGTTATATTATATGGCATTATACATTATTTTTAATATATTTCAATTCAGTTCTGCGTATTTTATAACCTGACTGTTTTTTTTTTTTTTTTTAATCAGTTTAAACATATTGTAGGTAACTAGGATAACGAAAAATTTTTATACTTACCCGAAATTGATTTATGTCTCAATAATCCAAGGAGTTTTTTCTTTCTTGTTATAAAAATGACATTGACAGAATCTTCAGAATCTAAAACAAAATTACAATTTTAACCCGCGTGCTTTAATCGCCGCTGTTACTGTACTTATTAAGCGATTGTGTGCGCGAATCGCACACAATTCACCAGTGATTTGTTCCATTTATGTGTGCGCGAATCGCCACTAAATTGTGAATTGTACATAATTGTTTTTTTTATTGTTTAAATTATAACATTTTCTCGTGCGCAAATCGCCGTTGAATTGTTACTGTGGAATTTTAGATAGATTTTTGTGTGTACGTTAATTTATTTATATAGGTAGACGACAGCTGGCAAGACTGCGCTCAACAAAATTGCGAGTTATTTATGTATTTATTTTGTACTCATATTGTTGTGCCAAACAGGCAATCATTAGTTTACTATAATTTATTTATTGTCGAGCCAGAAGGGCTAGTATTTTATAATAAATTGTTTTTTATTACAATGTCAAATACATTTTATATTTATTAATTTTATCATACCAGCAACACCAATTACCTTTACCAATTTGAGTTAACATTTTTTTTTTTTTTATGTAATTTTAGTTACCTTTCAGTTTTTAGAAGTTTCAAGTCACACACCTTACACACCTTTTACACCACATAGTTCACCAGTCTTGCCCGTCGTTCTCGATCAAGTCTGGTTGAGCTATCACATTTCATTGCACACCGTTAATCGGTCGTACAATAATAAGGTACAAGGGAAATTTGAATACGCAAAACGGTGACCGGGTGACCGGACCAAACACTTGGAGGGGGGAGCTTGTAATTTTCGGGGCAAAGAGTTTAAGATAATTTTTAATAAATAAAATGTATTCTCAAAAACTACTTTGGATTTAAAATCGTAATTTACTATTCCACTTAATGTTGTATCCAAGAGGTCTGAAAATCCCGGAACGTATGAATCTGGGGAATCATAGTTTTTAAAAAATGCCCCACGTCTCACACCCCATATCAAGTATTAAACCGAAATGTCCCCACGTTAAAAATCAAGCCGAGGGATATTTTCGATTTGCGCGCCGAAGCAGAGGTGTCGACGAAAGCGTAGCGAGTCGATCAAACACTAACCTACACTTACGTCATAGTGTTCGATTACGTTTTAAAAAATGTTCGATATCATAGTGTATTCCGGAATTTTACGGTTCGATGTAAAATAACATAATTTTCAACTTTTAAAATATTATGTTCATAAAGAATTCTCGTATAATTAATGTACAACTATGATGTCTTAACAATATTAAAGTTTTATTTCAAGTACACAAGAATATATTATTTAATACAACAATGATGTACAGAGAGATGGTAAATATTGTATAATATCATAACAGATGAGTATCTAATGCTAATTAAATATCATTATTAATATATATTTTTTGTGCTGTGAACATACTAAAAACTATTAAAAAAACTAAGATTGCTAAGGTGCTCATAATTTATGTCATAGTTTTATACAGACATTAATCTATACAAAACTTGTGTACACTTATGTACGTGATTAGTAAATTTTATTAAGAATTAATAGTGAAGTCACACAATGTAATACACAATAAATTAACAAACATCAATATATCTATGATAAAATATATTATAAGAATTTTGAAAATGTATTACTACGAATAGTCCCTGGAATTATTAATAATGTATATAAATCATTAAAGTTGATTTCAAAAACTAAATGTTTTCTGATGTAAAACAAATTTATAAAAATTATTTCAAATTTTAAGCTTATAATATAACTAATAGTACTGTTAAATTAATTGACGTATCAATAATAAATAATAGTGAGGATTGTAAACCCGAATTATTTTCTAACGACATCCAAAAATATAAATTGATTTTTTGATATTGACAAAATATTATCTATGAACGAATTTGAATTTGAAAGAAATGATTCTAACGATTTGTTATCGTTATACTGAAAAATCTCTTCTGTAATCAATTTAGTGTCTGATATTTTCACATCAATAATTTCGAATAATTTAGACATCGGACTTAGTATTTCCTCAATTGCCATCTCTGCCACCCTGCACTTGTGACGTTTCGTATCGTTTTCACAAAAATTTTTTAAAAACAATATTTTATCTTGAAAAAAATCAGCATATTTTTTATAAAAATAATATTGTTGATACCGATCTGATTGCACGTTACCGCCAAGAACACTTATCATTTCATTAATATAATTTTCGTCTTTACCGGTTGGTTTTAAATTTTTATCATAATTTTTATGTATTTCTTGATTGATAATAAACCAAGACCTGTAAAACACATAAAATGCCCATCGAACGAACAGATTTTGATATTCAACAAGATCGCGTACATTCAGCATGTTTTTGGCGATGTCGATTTGTACTTCGCGCAAACTCTTACTTTCTCCGTGCCAGTTGAAACGTAATTCTTCTGCTAATGATTTGTTGTTCACTAATACGTCGTTTCCGGTTAATTGTGCTATCGAATACAAATCAGGAGTATTATCATTCGAAGTTTTTTTACTATTTTTCGTCGGTTTTTTAACACATTTTAATGCTGCTCCCCCATATTTGCCGAAGACAGATCTTAGCGGTTGAATTTTATCCCTTCTATCGCGCACCGATTTATTCATTTCATCGCCAATAATTGTCATATTCACGCAGTGACGAGTTTGGTAGTTGTCCAGCAAATTCATAATGAAATATTCTCTCCGTTTTAATTGCTCTTGTTTTTTAATACACAAATCATTTTGATTGTTTCCCGCGTTTTTATTGTCAGTATTATCAAACGCATTTTTCAAATGAATAATCGCGACCAAAATGATATTTCGAAGTTCGCTGTCGTTTTTCAAAAATTCGATCGAAATCCATTTGTCGTATTTACTGAGTAACTCATTCGAAAACAATTCGTAACCACTAAGAATTTCCCCATAACAGGTGGTCGTCTGTGGTTTGTTGGATAAACATTTATCGTACGTCGATTGAAGAACGGAAAAATTAAAGTAAATATCAGTCAATTTACTGCATACACTTAGACCCTTTTTCGGTTGCATTTTGACATCTTCCAGGTCCAGATCCAACGAATAATCCAACACCGCAGCGTGTGCAGTATACGTTTCCGAATCGTCACGAAACACACCGAGTATCGACCAAAATATTTTAAACTTGTCACCTAAAATCACATTTATCACATCGGTCAGTGATAAACGGTTGGGTCCCCGGTTGAGATCCTTGACGGAGAGGCGCACGTCCGTAATACGGTCCGCTCCGAGTCCCAAAATTCTACCGATTTCCTCGATGTCCGATTGCTTAATGCTATTGGCGTTTTTGTAATTTTGCACTTTAAACACGAACTCGAAATGGTCGACCACTTCGGTCGGGAAACTCTTCGATTTCAGTTTCGATATTATCCGTTCGCCGTTTTCGATGTCCGACGACGTACTGTTGTTTTTCCACCACTCGGCCGTCACATGGAGTATCCCTTTCCATATGACTTTGTACATGGACAGTACGTATTCGCGGATAAATTTCGTGTCGTACCGGAATTCGGCCTTCGATAAATATAGGCTGACGTCTAAAAATAAAACATCGCCCCTCGCGTTTTTCTCAATTTCTACCTCAGAACTTCTTAATAACCGCGAACAAAACCTATCGTACTCTGTCGCAGAAGCATCGCCGTTGTTTATACAACTCTGAAACCGAATGTCTTCTTTCATACTGATCGGCGAGTACGGCGAGTCGGTGTCAAACGTAACGACGTCTCGGAGGAAACCGTTTAGAGCGTTCAACGTGTCATAACGAGATGTTATTTCGCTATTGACGTCCGTTTCAAGAATGTTCTTATACAATTTCTCCGGTTCGGAATTACAAAACTCGACAGTGAACCCTCGAATGAGATTCACGATTTGCAATACCACGCGTCGCATTTCGAAATATACGGTTTGTCGATCGCTACTAGTGTTGTATGTCGCCGATATGTAATCCGTGTTCCTAGTCAGATGTAGGTAATTGTTGAATTTGTTGATGTACATCAAAGCCATTAACAGAGTTTTCGCGAAATACCGTTCGTGTGATTTGAGATTTCGATATCTGTCGACTATTTCAAATATCGTAGTCAAAGATTGCGATATCGGTCCCTCGAGTTGTTGTAAAAACGACACTCCGTTAAAACACTCCGACGCGGCACTTTTTGTGTCGTTTCTTTGCCGAACATCCGGACAATATGTAAAGTAATGATAAACGATCCTCGTCAACAATTTCAGGTAATCTGCGCACTCGCATTTTATAAACGTTAACGCTATCGTTAAATGACTCTCGTCATTATGGTCGACTTTGTTTTCAATCCTTGACAACCATCCGTCCAATTCGAGAACTTCGCCTCTTACGAATATAGACCTGGAACGTCTTATCAACGTGTTTAACTGGCTGAAATTCACGAACGGGTTTTCGACGGTACCAACTTCGTCGCCAACATTGTCGTTGTCGTTGGCGTAAACGGGTTGTACTGTAATCGTGAAGAACGTACACCAAACAACAATTATTAGCACACAAGAGGTCATTGTGTATAATCGTATGTGCTGCTTGACACGAACGCGAACAGTTCTATTCGTTACGGTATAACTCACTGATTTTTTTTAATTTGAACGAATCCTGATTTGAACGAATTTATTCCTCTCCGTGTCTGACAATGATCGACACCTATAAGCACAAAATGCAATAATCCTTTGCAATAATCAAAAAAAGTTGTGAACAAATAGAACAATTTCAGATTCTGAGTGAATGTATTGGTTTTACAAATTTGCGTTTATTTTTTTTTTTTCGTATGTGTATACTGTATAATCACGATTTCGGTTAGAAATAATTGTTCAAAACTTTTGATCAGTACCTCTATGTTGTCTAATTGGTAATTATATATTTTTCCATATTATCAATACATTTTTTAAGCGCACGCCTAGACTACACAGAAATTGATAAAAAACGGTGAAAAAGGTATGAAACCGGGATTTCGTGAATTCGATTTTCGTAACAAAACTACAAAAATAATCGAGCTAGAGACTTGTGGCTTCCACCAACTACCAAAAACAGTTACGCACATATCATGTAAAATTTTCAAAAACATTTCACCAATTTTGAGCTAAGTACAGAACTTTGAAAATATTGGAAATTTCTCATTTTTTGTAAGTTTATAATTTATAAAGTGCTAATGTATGGATATTAAGACATTTTACCTTCAGTACCTTTACCAATGGTACTGAAAAAAATCTCAAAAATTCAAGTTTTTCTTTTATATAACTGTTTGTATTTTTTGTATTTTAACATAATTCATTAGTTTTACATTAAATTACACATTTAACGCATATAAAAAATAATTTGGTTCGACCGATCTTTATAAATGTTAGTGAATAAACGGAGAATTGCATTGCGAATATTTTAGTTTAAGAAAATGCTTCACGGACGAATAATTAAAATTTTACAAGGTTTTGAATAAAAAAAAAAAAAAAAAATCGGAAAAATTACGTAAAGAATAATTTAAATATCAAATACTATAACTATAAATAGGCATGGATGACTTTTTTTATTAATTGATCGTATTCGACTAGTACTGGACGTTTGAAAAAATTAAGTGAATTTTATTCGATTTACCTATTACTAGAAACCGATTGTTTTGAAATTTGGTGCTTAAGTAGAGAATTCGATTGCGACTATTTTGGCGCAATAAAATTGCTTATAGACGAATAATTAAACATTTTACGGGGGTTTGATACAAGGATTTTTTTTTTCTTATATTATTAACTTTCTTCGTTCAGAATCGTTTTATTGAAGAAATGATTAATCGTTTCTTTAAAATTCAATACACCCGTCAAGGGAATCCCACTTTACATGCGGAAAACACCCCAACGAAAGAAGTACACACTTTTTTTCGTTTATACATTAGATAAAAAAAAAAAAAACCAGACATACTTCTCACGATGGATGTTCTTCGCACGACAAGTGATGCTTCGCACCACGGATATTCTTCGCGATTCGTGTCGGATTTGGTGAGTGTGTTGAAAATGACGACTATTATTGTTCTTTATATTATTAAACTCATTCGTTCAGAATCGTCTTATTGAAGAAATTATTTATCGCTTTTTTAAAATTATACACACCTTTCAGGAGTATTTGACCCGAGGAGCGAAGAATATCCGTGGTGCGAAGTACGTCCAGCTTTTTAAATTTTTTATTAAGTCATTTATTATCTTGTATAAACACGCATGCGACAACAGGCAAATACGTGCACACACACACACACACACACACACACACACACACACACACACACCTACACACACAAATACACACACACACACACACACACACACACACACACACACACACACACACAACACTCACGCACACGTAGATCTCATGTAGTACCTCACCATGTAGGCAATTTTACATTTCGATTGTTGACGTCATACAGTTATTACGCAAGTGTTATATTAACAAATATGATGATCGGAAAATTGTATAACAATATTATAATATAATTATTGCTGCTTGGAAAAAAAAAAATGTAATTTTAAATTGTACAATTGTTTTTTCACCTTACAATCATAATATACGAGTGCTAAAATACTTTTCAGTTATACCTTTTAAATACAATACCAGAGACATATTTTTTATTTGATCATTGTTTAGAAATATATATTTAATATTATTTTGTTACTGTTTACGATGCCGAATATTCACCTTTATTCCTGCTTTTATCTAAAGAGAAATTTGTCCCTTTTCCTCGATGGAATATTTGTGATTTTTTTTATTTTTGAAATTAAGTGATTTTTCGAAACGGGGGAAATATGTGACAAAAACATCAAAATATGCTATACCGAAATTTTCATAAAATTGAAAATTGTTTTTTTAACATAACTTCAAAAATAATGTAAATAACCGTTTATACTCGTATTTGAATTTCGACGAAATTCGTTTAGTTCTACATAAAATTACCCATTTAATACGTACATAATAAAAAATCGGTCCAACCAAACTTTTTGAAACATAGTAACTAAGTGGAGAATTTCATTGCGTATATTTTAATGCAATACAATTTTTTACTGACGAATAATTGAAAATTTGTCTAGGATTTGATTTAACATTTCGGAGAAAGTACGGTTAATTATTAAAAAAAGTTTATAGTTTATGAAAACTCAAAAAGGTTGATAATATTTTATCCCGATCTTATATGTTTTATTCGACGCTGAATATCATTATGGTTTAAATTAAAACTTATGTGCATTAATAATTTGCTAATAGTTCTATTTTGAAAATTCAATATTTTTGGTTATTATATAAAATACGTTTATCGGTTTCCAACGATATTCTTGTGGCATACCTAGCCACAAGTATAATCCTAGTTTTTGTTGTTGTTTTAACTAGTGAATATAACAGATATTTTGCTAAGAATATTGACAACAACTAACTTGACACTTATGTAAACAATATCACATTACGATTATTAACATAATACAGTAATTTCGCAAGTGTTACAGTAACATTATTATATGAGAAACCGAAAAGTGTATAACAACTGTGTAGTAATTATAATAATTAATGCTGTATTGAAAAAATTATTACTTAAAATTTACAATTGTTTTTTTTCCCCCTTACACACGTAATATATGTATGCGAGTGCTAAATTATTTTCAGATGTGGCTTTTTAATACAATGTCCCACAGAAACATATTTTTTGTATTGTAAAGTATGTCCAACACTGAAACTAATTTTTAATATACGTGTATAGAATTTATTTATTTTCAATAGTAACGAATTATAAAATATCATCTATCTCAAGGGTTCTCAATCTGGAGGGGCGCGCCCCCCTTAGGAGGCGTCACAAAATTTCAGGGAAGGCATGAAAATATTCACATGAAACCACATTTCAGAACTCGAAAATGTTGTTTATGGTTATCTATATTTTGTTTTTTATAATTATTATTATCATTTTTTTTTTTTTTTGTTAGTAGGTATGCGACTATCGGTCATCATTGCGTAACATCTAACAATACTATTTTCAATAATATGAAGAATATTATTGCACTATTAAATTATTATTCATGTTAATACTCATCATTAATAGTTAAAGCCATGATGTATTTATGTAATATAATGTATAATATATATTTTGTACACAGTATATTATAATTAAATCTTATAGTAGTGGGAAGGGGGGCGTGACTCCATACAATAGTATAAAAGGGGGCACGAACCTCAAAAGGTTGAGGACCCTTGATCTATCTATATTATTTTGTTATTGTATAAAATGTCAAATATTCATTATGTTATGCTCCAAATATAACAAGGTATTTGTTTTTCTCCTCTTTGGATTATTATAATAGACGAAAAAATATTTTTAAAAATATTGTCATCTTAGGAATTTCTTTTTTTTTCTTTTTTACACTTAACAGTGAGATATGAAATTAGCCGAGTAAAAAATTTCTTTTTTTTTTCATTTTGTAATAATAATAAACCTCATAAATGTATTATACTATACTTTATTTGCACATAAAAACTACTCAAATAATGCTTCTAAAAATATAATTTTTTGCTACATTATTACTACAGTGAAACCTCCCCTAACGGACATCTCTAAATATCGGACACTTTCTAATAGCGGATTTTAATTATTATTTCTTTTTATAATTACACTTTCCCGTAATGAAATACTTGTTCAAAGTCTCGATATGCTACTTTTTCAAACCGAATTCGCTTTTCATTTGAACTTACGAATGGGAAAATACTTGGAATTTCTCAACAATTCTCAAGTATTTATTTATTTTTCTAAGGGGGGGGGGATGGAATAACAACCCAAAATAAGACTCGAAAACCACAATTATTTGATCCAAACTTTATACCCATAGAGCGAAGTATATTGGACTTTTATTTTTTTTTTTTTATTCCGTTTAAACAGATTGTGATTGTCTGTAACTGGGATAATAAAAACTTTTTATACGTACTTGAAATTGATCTATGTATGAATAATCCAAAAAGCTTTTCTTGTTATAAAAATAGACGCTGATGTCAAATTGATGTTCCGCTACGAATATTGATAGCAAGTAACACGGTTTTTATGTAGAAAATATTATAACATTACGATTGTTAACGTTAAACAGTAATTACTCATGTTTTGCACCAACAGAGGATTCGAAAAATGTATAACAATATTGCGTAGTAATAATAATTATTGCTGTTTTGAAAAAATTAATATATATTAAAAATTGTTCAATTGTTTTTTTTCCCCTTTACACACTTGACATAATAATGCGAATGCTATATTATTTTTCATTTATGGCTTTTTAATACAATGAGACATATTTTCATGTGAGCTATTGTTAAGTATATTCCGCACTGCCACGTATAGTTAGTATACGTGTACAGAATTTATTTCTTTTCAATTTTTTTAATTTTTAACAATTTTATGTTTATTTCAAAGCATTTCAATTTACTGTAGCTAATAATCTTATGATAGCTCTAAACTGAAACGTAAATATGTATACAAGTCAATTTTTAACTAGACTTGCAATTACTATTATTTCAATTACTTGCTATAATTATTAATATTTATCATATCTACACAACACACACACACACACACACACACACACACACACACACACACACACACACACACACGCACACGCAC
>JAIPRM010014044.1:0-11002 GCA_025469315.1 Stegophylla sp. TES_Ste_2020
TGTTAAATTTTGGGTAGTTTATTCCAAAAAAAAAATTGAAGAATTGAGAAATTCAAAAAATGACCTATTTAAAGTACAATCTAGAGGCAAATCCGGTTTCAAAAAGTGATTGATCGAAACTTTTGGACAAGTATTTCTATACGAAAAGTTGTACACAGAAAAAAAAAAATAAAAAATAAAAAAAATAAATAAAATAAAATAAACATCATTGTAAAAACACTAGCTTCTTCACTTCATTCAGAATCTAAAATAAACGCGCACTGCAGAAAATTAGAAAAAATTGTCACTGCTTAAGAGTGAAGATATACCTTAAATTATAGTCATGGGAAATTCTTTTACTCTGATTTAAAATTTTTATATAACAATATTACCTGTAAATTAATAAAACTAATGAATTTAATTTCAAAAAATAAAGCGGTACGATAAAACACGCCACTTAGATGATAAATAATATTCAGTGGTCAGGTTAAATTATTAAATCCAAATTTAAACCAATACTTGACTTTTCCTAATCATATGTCCATCAACCATCAAGTTATATTTGAAAATTAACAATAGAAAGCTGGACATACTTCGGACTATGGGTATTTTTCGGTCCTCGGGTTAGATACTCTCGGGTGGTGCATTGATTTTTAAAGAAATGATAAATTATTTCTTTTAAATACGGTACTGAGCGAAGTATGTCCGGCTTTCTTGTCTATACTTGACTTTACTTATCTTTACTTTACTCTTTCTTACTCAATAAATAAAGAAAAGGAAAAAGACAGTTTACTGAAGATAAAAAATTAATTGATGATAAAAAAGTGTCACATTTTTAAAATTTTCTTACGCCAAAATATTTCTCATATTATATTGTCTATCTACTGTTTAAATTAAAAAATAAAGGGGTTTTAGAACGACTAGCCATTATTCTTCTATTATGTATTTCACAAACAAGGTTATCCATGAGACTGTCGCGTCATATAAGTTTTAATTTGGCACTGAATAAGTATGAATACTTATCAATTTATTATTAAATAACAAAACATAGTATATAAATTAATTAATATTTCATTCTGAAAATCAATAAATTTATAATGGAAATGTATATTTTATTGACATATAATTTATATGTTTTCTCCTTTGTGCATAAAATAATTTGTTATTGCTTTTTGTAATAATATTGTTAAAAACATTATGAAAACGTAGAATAAACTTATCATAAGCTATTCTATAGTTTTTTTTATGATCAAATAGTAATATGAAACTTAATAAGGTATCAATATATTATGTACATACTTACTAAACTTTAATATAAATAGTAGTACCTATTGTGTAACGAATAATGTATTGCTTATATAAATTGCAAACCAACACCATACACATCGATTTTATTGAAGTAATTGAAAGAGGTAATTTTCAGTCTCTGTCTACCACTTACTACATAGTGATTTAGATGTATTTTTATTCCAACGTACCAAATACCGATCTGTCTAGTAATGCGATAAGGAATGTTCAAACAGACTGGAATTCGTTGTACAGTCTTCTTTAGATAGTTTTTTCTACTTTTTTGATTCTGTTACCCTAAACTCCATAAAATAACTTTTGATGATTTTTAAATTTAAATTTTTTTTATCCTTCTCCTAGGAATTTTAGGAAACAAAAGTAAAAAGTAACGAATCGATCTAAGGAAGACGACTTTGTGATGAATGTAAATTTGTTTTAATATTTCTTATCATACCCCTAGATCGATCGGTAAGTTGAAACGAAATTACATCTTAACTGCCATACTACATATTGTGTCATTGTCAGTAACAGAAAATCATCATTTTTAATCCCCTTATTACACTTAGTTTCTGGAAAAAAAAAACCCATGAGTGTTATAATAGTAATATGTTAACCATTGTATTAACTATTACGATTTGTTTAGCTTTTACTAACAACATTTTAGATTTCTAATGAAACAAAAAGATTATAGAAATTTTTACATTTCTTTATTTCTTATTCTGTAAACACTTTTTCTAATTATAAATATGCTTAGTACAAATATCATGATTATGGAGTACAGAATTCTGATGGCTAAAATAAAAAATATATGTTACTTTTCTCTATTAGTAGTTTTTCCAAAACCAATGAATAATAATTACCGAAAATTAGAGTAAAGAAAGTAAAATTTTCCGTTTCATGAAATTGATTTTATTTATTTAATCATATTTATAAGAATAATATTACGTAATATTTGACATTTTTTTACATTATCAGTGATACAGAAAAAATGAAAAGCTTTTTTAAAAAAAATTAGACTACTTTTGGTATAATTATTGAATTTTGGTAATATCTTCGTTTTTTTTTTTTTTTTTTTATACAATTTTTATTTGTAATTTATTATTTAGAGAATTTAATATTTTACATAAACTTATTCATAGGTATGTATACTTACAAGTTATATTAACATTTTTAATATTACAAATAAGACCATTAATTATCAAAATACAGCAAAATTGATGATTTTCACGAATAATTAAATTGACATAAAATATTTTATTAATTTATTATTAAACATACCTACACACGATGACATCACGTGAATCCTATCCAAGGAGGGAAGAATATGCTTAGTAGGAAGTATGTCATTTTTTTTATTCGTTTTACATATCTTTATACAGTAGACTAAATAATTCAAAAATCTCTATGCTCTTGGTCCCCTGGGGAAACTTCCATATAATTCAAAGAAATTGGGTGTATTTTGGTCCCTTCAATAAATCGAAAATTATAAGAGTGAGACGCCGGAAATACACTTTATTCGAATATATTTGACTTGAACCAATGTAATAAAATTCATTTTTATTATGTTATTTTAAATAAGCTCAAATACACTTTAAAATTATTGTAATGAGTAACTTGTGGTCAAAAATGTATCTGAATGATATCACAGTTATGTATGCAATACGTACATGAATAATAAATTAAATTATTTTAAACTCTCTGTAATTTGAATTATTTATTATTTTTTCTTGATAATTCTAACTTGAGCTAAATCGAAAACCTCAATAAATTTAATTTCAGCCAAGTCCTATGAATTTTGAATTATTAAAAGTACAATATACAGTATAATAATAATATATTAATGACATTTTTTTAATAAAAATTAATATATATATAAATTAAATATAAATTTAAAGCCATTTAAAATAATAAAATATCAGTGAATACTAAATAGGTACCTTCAACCTTAATGAATAAATCTTTATGTTTGATAAAAAATAAGTAAAGCTGTTACATAATTTATTTTAAATACTTAGATATTTTTTCACATTCTTATGTATATATATATATATATATACCTAATAAAATACTTATTTATTTTTAAATACTTATTAAAAAGACGATTTTAAAACTATTTGTTTCTTATATCATTGTACAATATTACATTTTACTGTGTAAATGACAATTATTATAGATAAGTTCTCGTAAGTATCCTTAAAAAATGAAATATTAAAATAAATTAGTCTTAATTCAATTGCAATTCATATGCAATAGTTTAAAATTTGAAATTCTGTATTCTTATAATTAAGTAATAAATAGTATCGAAATAAGATAAATCAATAATCAGTAATAATCATACTGGTTAAAAAAATATATTATCTAAGATAGTCATTTTAAACATTAATTGACTAATAATAAATTTGAAGACAATTTAATATTTCACTTCATTCATACATATTACGAACATAATATATTTTGCATACTTGTGATAAAATAACTTACGTGATGACCAGCTGTATGTTGACAAAACTTTATTGTGAAAGCATAAAAATAAAAATTTAATGACAAAATACAATGTTATCAATAATACCTATCCTAATTTTTCTAAAATATACAAAAAAAATAAGTTATTAGTGTAATATGTACGATTATGTATATTTATTTTTCGAATACAATCTGTTACGAACATAAAAAGTTGAATATTTTATCACTATCTTAATAAATACAATTTAAAATTATTACAGTAACTTTGTACAAAATACAATGCAGTTGTATTATTTCTTTTAATGTTATATTGAACAAGCCGTAAACGTAATCGCAAATAATCTATTGAAAAAGTATAATAAGATTTGGTTGATATCGAGTTGTGGTCGGGATCAAATCTGGTAAAAATAAGGGGTTTAGTAAATTCCCACGCGAAACATAGCAGATAAACTGTTACTTTGTAAGTTTCTACACGAAAAAAAATATATCCGTACGTAATAGTTCCCACACGAAAAAAATACATTTGTACGTAAGTTCCTACACGAAAAAAAAATCACCAGTACATAAGTTTCTTAGTGTCTCCCTTGGTCTAAATAAATATTATCGAATACTCAAAAATTTGAATAATTAATTCCTAGAAACTATGATATTTGCAATACATTCGTTTAAATTTTCTTTCGTTTGAAAAAAGAGAATTCACACATGCTAACTTTGAAAAATAAAAATTGTAATGCAATTGCCGATTACCAAGCCGAAATGTCCTCACGTTGCACAAAAAGCGGAGGGATATTTTTTATTTGTGGTGTGAGCGGAGTTGACCAAACACCCGGTGAACTAACCTATCTAACGACGATTATTCCAACGCCTATTCAAAGTAAAATCGTTTCAAACTTGGTCGATTTATGATCATGTTAGTTCAAATGATAATAATTTCAAACAAACGAAGTTTCAAAAATATGATTATTCAATTCGACGTTTTTCAAACTTTTGTTATGCATTCTACATGTTGTGTATATTTTTGTAAATGTAGACATTTACACTACATGTGTATTTTTTTCCGTGTAAGAACTTACGTAAGGATATTTTTTTTTTTTCATGTAGAAACTTACGTATGTATATACATGCGTTATTTTGGCCTGCTATGTCTCGTGTGGGAACTTACATTCGCCAAAAAATAAAAATCCGAGTTGCAGTCGGGATCAAAACAGGTATAAAAAGAAAATATCGGACATACTTCTTACAATGTGTGTGCTGTGAACAGTTAAAAAACTAAGAACAGGAATACAGATTTAATGATAAAATAAAATATGTTAGAAAAACTTTTCGACTGCATTCGTCTATCGCTACTGCAACAGAGACACTACCTAAGATTTTATGTAGATATAATAGATAATTAATTATATATAATTATAATAAATAATCAATAATTCTTACCAAACATGAATTTTCATGTAATTTACCCACTTTAGGCCGAATAAATGCACTATAAAATAAATAAAGTATTAATGAACAAAATGATAATGACAATATTAAATAAATTATTTCAGCTAATATTAATTAGTTTTTGTATAACACTATTAATTTTATTATTAATAAAAATATATACACACATATAATTTATATAATACATAAATATATGTATGTATGTGTGTGTGTGTGGTAGGCCATATAGGAAATCCGCCTTTTTTTTGTAAAGAGGTAGCTCATTCGGAATTATCTTTTTTCCTCAAACAGCTTACTACTTCTCAGTATTTTTACAAACAGATCAAAATCGGAAAATAATAATAATTTTTTCGAATGGCCGTTTATTTTCAATCCAGATATTATCCATAAATCTAATAGTACAAAATTGCATTTAGTGATAAAATACAGTGTCACACACAAGAAAGGGGCTTTGGGGCTATAGTCCCCACCAAAAATTTTTCTATGTTAGTTTATACATTATTAAGAATATTTATTTGTCACAAATATATTTCAATGCTGCTATTTTTTATTCAATAATTTGCTTATATTATTTATGTTAGAAAAAAATGTTTAAGAATATGGGTATAGTCGATTAGGTAGCTGGTTCATTGGTCGCCGGCCGTCTCATTTTTTGAACGACAAAGACAGTAATAAAAAAGGACGTACTTCGCACTTCAGAGTATTCTTCACTTCTCCTGTGGGATACTCTTTTAGGTTGAATTTTAAAGAAACAATGAATCATTTCTTCAATGAAACGATTCTGAGTGGAGCTTAAGTTCATAAAAGGAAATTTTACTTAAAAATTATAAAATTTATTAATATTACAAGAAAAAATTATTTTTTACTCGTCCAGTTTTATATTTTACTATTAACTAGAAAAAGTGTTAAAAAAATTTTTGAAAATTTTTCTCACAGTTTCAAAATTTTCTTTCACCAAAATATTTCTCATTTTATTATCTATTTATATCAAAATTTTCATGAAATTTGGATTAAAAAAAGATTATTTCCAAGTCTTTTTTGTCAAATTTTGGGTGTTTTCTCCAAATTTTGAGAAAACTGTTAAGAATTTCGAAAAATGACCTCTTAAAAGTACTATCTAGAGGAAAATTTTGATTCAAAAAGTTGCTGGTCGAAACTTTTGGACAAGTATTTCTATACGAAAATGTGTACACAGAAAAAAAATTTAAAGAAATAATAATAAACATCACTGTAAAAACACTAGCTTCTTTACTTCACTCAAAATATAAAATTAATAGAATGGATGTCATGAAACTCGAATTTTTTTTGGATAGTATGAGCAGCATATAAATAATATAGATCGTTAAAAATTAATGATAATTGTATATTTCAGTGTGAAGAAAAGTAAAAAACACGTAAGCCCTCTCCCTCCAAAAAAAAATAAAAAAATAAATAAATAATAATAAATCCTGAGAACGCGCCTGATTAAATATAGTACTTGAATAGTTCATATAGGTACAGTTATTTTTGTATTAATTTTACTACTTCAACAAAAGTTCATTAGGTAATTACCTCGGTATTTTCTAAAGGGTTTTTAAAAGTATTTTCATTAACTACTCTTGGTCTATAAACTACACTTGTATTTTCAATAACAGTTATCATATAATATCTTATATAAAGTTTTGTGTAATTGTGTTTATAGATAATAGCAGGATTGCAAATATATTGCCTTCGATAAGTAATTTGCATTTTTTAAACGGCCAAATTGTTTGCAAAAAGCGTAAAAATTAGTAAACGGTTGTGGAGAGGGGAGAAATACATTTATTCCTAATAGACTACCTCTTTGCTAAGTGCCTAGTATTTTCGCAAACAGTTGTATTTTCCATATAGTCTACTAAATATATACACGTATGTCGTATACAGAGTGATTCATTAAGCATTAATCACTCTCTTTTTTCGGTAAAAACACAAATATTTAAATTTTTAAGTTACTATAAACACTATGTTTTCCATTAATTAATTTTTTTATATCCCTTATAGGATGTTCTGCGGAGATACATACTTTTTTTACGAATGCCCAAACTCTCATTTTTAATGATAAATTTTATTCAAGTCATTCTTCTATGAATTTTGATATATTAAAATTAAAATTTGAACGAATAGTCTTTGAATTATTTTTATTTAAGTGTTAAGTAAGTGTAAATGTAATATTATCTTAGTTACATATTTAGTAACCTACGTGTTATGTAATTATTATGAATCTACCAATTAGGCTTTAAACAAAAACATTTAATCAAAATATCCTTAGGTTTGTATAATATGATAATATTTTACAATTTCGGATTCATTAGGTGTTAACTGGTATAATTATTGACTCATAATAATTAATGTGTCCAAAAGACTATTATCATTAATACTTAAATTTAAATAATTAAAAAACTACTCATTTGAATTTGAATTTCAATACATCAAAATTCACAGAATACTGACCTGAATAAAATTCCTCAGTTAAAAAAGTGGAATGACATTTCAGAAAAACATTTTGTAGCATTATAGGACATCCATAAGTAACATACAAAAGCAAGTTATGAAAAACATAGTTTTTATAGAAATTTTAACATTTAAAAAAACAATCCAATTATTTGTATTTTTACGTCCAAAATAGGGGGTGGGCATGCCAAATAAGTCACTCTGTATATGTTATAGTCATTTCGTGAAATTTATCTTTTCATGAAAAGTTGACCATTTTATGAAATGGAAACGGTTTTTTTACATTTCGTGTAGTTCTTTTCACAATGTGGTCGTTCACTTAGTGTACTTAAATAAAATATTTACCACTCAAGTTAACTTCGATTATAACAACATGTCCACGTCAAATCATCAAATACAATATTTATGTTCCGTACAATTACCTGGTTATTTGAAGTGTGTCATAATCATAACGGTAAGTATAATCATAATGTCAAAATGTCATATTTTGACAGTACTTCAATATTCAAGAGTATAGCTGCAGTATGGATTACATTTTATTCTACATTGAAACATTTCACTCACTGTTTGTGTATTCCATTACAAATCGTAAATACATTACCTATTTTATTGAATATGGTTGATTTTAATAGAAAAAAGAATTTAATTGAAAAATGAAAAAATATTAATTAAATAAACTTAAAAAAAGCCATAAACGGATGAAAAAATCATTACGGAAATTATTGATGCTAAATTAAATATGTAAGTACGTACTAATTTACTTTATTTGTCTTTTATTTTATTACATATTCCGATTACCATCAGTGACAGCACGTCAAGGGAAGCTTTGAAATTACATCGTCCAGTTAAATAAATAAAAAAACATTAACATTTTTAATTTATAGTAACATTTATATCTAAAATTAAAATTATAAATAATTTAAAAAATAATTAATTAAATTAAAGTTCTATAAATTAAATAATTTAAAAATGAAACAATACTTTTTAATATTTTGTTTAATCATTATTGTATCTGGATATCATAACTGTTTTTGCAGACACGCTTATCGTACGTTATGTTTTATATGGGGTTATTTTAGCTTATACATTAAGTTAAAATATTTTAAATATATTTTGTAGTCAGTATAATTAATTATTATAGACAACATTTTTAGTCTCCTGAATATCCAAGGCTAACTTGGATTCTATACTAAATATTTATTTTCTAATGAATTAAACACTTAATATATTTGTGAAAGTTATGCTAAGAAAAGGCGATTATTGTATTTTACAAAGTTATGATGTGCTAACAGTACTTAATTGAAGTATTTAATTCATAGTAAAACAAATGAAAATCGAATTTGACGAGCAAATTAGTCAAAATTTTGGTATGAAATATGATTGTGATATATTTTAAATAACGAAGTTATAGTACTATAGGCTGTAAACTATATTTTTGTACTTGACGTGAACACTTTTAATTTAAATTAACGTGAATGTTCGTGAAAAGTTTTCATACTTATTAATACAATGAATAAAAACCCAGGAGTATATTTAGTGTGACAAATCGAAATTTAACTTGTAAGCCGGATCTGTAGGGGAAGGTGCTCTTCTTGTCATGTCAAGTTTGTGCCGAATCGAATACGCATTTAGTATACGATTCCACTGTTTAAGTTTTTGACAAACAGATGCCCCCCCCCTATTCTAATACCACGTACTCTGGAAACGCATGCTGTCATGAATCTTCCAGGGAAATGACTACAACTAAGCGGGTTGCCATGTAGGCTGTAGAACACATGTAAATTTCACCGATTTCCAAATACTCAATTTTGGGAACTAATTTATAATAATATGTAAATTCAACCGATATGTTTTTGACTCGAGAAAAAATATGTAAATTCCACCGATACGTTCTTTTATCATGTAAAAGTAAATGTTAACTTCAACGATATTATTTTAAACTGACCACCTAATTAAATTATTATTTAATTTTAATTTTTAAATTATAAGTTGAAACTAAATTTATTTATAATCATATTAAATTTGCTTCCTACATTCAGACCAAAATTAATTTCAGATTTTCTACTTTGGGCCTAGGACTGTCTATGCAATTATTTTAACACGTATTTATCTTTTTTTATGATAATTTACTATAATGATTTAACTAGGTACAATATTTAATATTTAGTCAAAATTATTTATTCATATTATTAGCCCTCTTATTGCTTTTGCAAACCTATCCAAACTTACCTAAACTTAACTTACTAAATTTAAATATTTTACACAACCAATAGATACATTCATGTGCGCATGTAATTTGGGCCAAAATATAAAAATTTAACAAGTATTTTGAGCCACATCTAAAAATTAATTTTGGTAATTGCACCACGACAGAAAACGAAATGGAATATGTAATTTAGAGGAGCGTAGCAACTAGTGCCAAAATATGCGCAGAAACTGTTGACAAGTTTGAAAGCAGTAACAGTACATACTTTAATTTTATGTGGCGCAAATTACATAGTGTTTTTGTATTTAGTTTTATGTGACGCAAATTACAATATTAAAAAGTGATGCAAATTACCAAAATTAATTTTTAGATAAAACGAAAATTTCATATATATGTATTTTTTTTTTTGGGGGGGTTGTCTTTGGCGTAAATTACATACGTCCAAATTTAATGTCTTTATGGTACACAAAATGGCGTATTAAACCTAATTCAAATAAGTTAGTAAATACAACATACAATTTAAGTTACTCCAGTCCTAGTGTCTCTCTAAATAATGTTTATTTTCCGATGTCTATTACAGTAAGATACTTAAGGTAAGTTAGGACTCGAATAAACGCCTCATTTAGAATAGTCATGTCCGTATCAACGGACGTGCGTTAAATTCCTGAAATTCCAGAGATTCCACAAATTACTTTCAAACAGTAAACACTCCAGATTAAAAGTTAAAGTTCTTATGTATAAAACATTACTAAAACCACCATTTCCAATTAAGGGATACTTTGAAAGTTTCTAATACTTAGGTATAAAATCCAACAGTTCCAGAATTGCTCTTAGAAAAATTACAAGTGCTTCACTTTTTGTGCACTTTATACAACAATAAAGACACTTCTATAAATGATTTCACAATCGTCTTCAAACTCACCGTAACCCACTAATAAAGATCCACTATATTATTATCGCTTAAAAAGGAGCCGTGACTTGTTATGACACAAAAAAAAAAAAGCCGGACATACTTCGCACGATGGGTGTACTTCGCACGATGGGTGTACTTCACACGACGGGTGGTATTCTCTTGACGGGCGTATTAAATTTTAAAGAAACGATAAATCATTTCTTCAGTAAAACGATTCTGAACAAAGGAAATTAATAATATAA
>JAIPRM010014045.1:0-11002 GCA_025469315.1 Stegophylla sp. TES_Ste_2020
AAAAATGACCTTTTTAAAGTACAATCTAGAGGCAAATCCGGTTTCAAAAAGTTATTGATCGAAACTTTTGGACAAGTATTTCTATACGAAAAGTTGTACCCAGAAAAAAAAAAAATAAATAAACATCATTGTAAAAACACTAGCTTCTTCATTTCATTCAGAATCTAAAAGATATTAAATACTCATACTAAAATGGTATATTATTATAATTGACTGAGCGTTATTACTATAGAAAAAAAATTATAAAAATTTTGAAGATTTTTTAATACTTACATTCAGATATTATTTAATTTATTATTATGTTCTAACTGGTTATATATTTTATTGGTTACTAATTATTATTTTATTTACAATAATTGATAATAATAGGCCAATGTTTTTTATTTTGTCCCGGGCCTAAAAAATTCTAAATCAGGCTCTGAGTGTAACGTGATAATAGGCAACGGTTCCCCGTTAGTAAAACCAAACGAAGGCTGCTGCTGTTTAGTAGATGGTACTTTTTGCTTGCTTCTGTTCACCAGAAAATCCTCGAAACATTCGACAGACACACCAATGGTCTCATTATAGTCTGGTGTCCCGTTACCGCGTATTCGGAATCATTGGTATTTATTTAATTTTTCCAGGACGGTGCAATCACGGTCAGACAAGGGTTGGAAATTTCGCATCCGAGAAAACGGAACTTTTTTTTGAAATAAATTTGAATCCGCATAGGAAAACCGACGGGGAGTAATGTCAATTTAAAGGGATATCGGGTATCTCTCCGTGGGACTGCAGCACTGAGTATATTATTTTTCTCGTTTTACCGAGTCTCGTCGGGGGGTATGTGTATGTGTGTGTGTGTGTGTGTGTGGGTGGGGGAAGAAAAAACTCTCTTCAGTCTATTCACTCGCGGTCCATCCCGTCCTTCCACCCCCCTCCCCCCCCGGCTGCCTCCATCGACCGACCCTTACACGACTTCATACGTCGGCGGCAATTTAATTGCGTTGTCGTAACACACCGCGTCTCGTCTTCCGCCTGTCCGCGTACGTATATCAACGGCAGCAACTACTGCTGTGTAGCCATAGAATCGGCGACAACACAGCAATGACGCAGAATATAATATAATATTTAGTTGAATACAACTAATTATCGTTTCGATAAAATAACGATTCGACTCGACGGGGAGTCCTGTCGTACGTAACGAAATAATAATAATAATGATATGTTTTGTCGTACCGACGACGTTTGTATAGCAATAATATTACAGTAACCTACAGTGAGTGTGGTGAGCACGTGTATTGTCACTGTTTGGACGACACGATCGCAGTCCGTTTAAAAAAAAAAACGAGAGATAATAATATTGTGATCGATGGGCTGCACTAATAAGAAAGATACACACGCGAGTTAGTTATAAACGAGAGCAATGATTATTACCACTTGTTTGTTGCCGCACGACGACGAAATTTTTTTCCCCCATTCATCGCGTTCGGTGCGTTTTTCGTTTCTTCTTTTACCTCCCACCACCTCTTCCCCCGTTCCCCACACGGCCCACACTCTCTAGTGTAGTGTATTGTTATTTTCCAAGGGACACGGTGTTTGTAGCACCAATTATATTGGCTACTGTGCGCCGTCGCCCTCGCTTCAATATTATACACGTATAGAGGAGAATACCGTGTACCGGAGGAGCATTTATTTTCATTAGGCGGCAGCACCTCGGTGTCCCTTCCGGCGTCGTCGGAGCAAAACAATTTCCTGAGCGACGAAAGTTTCTCTCGCACAATCGCCGACGCCGTCGTCCGACGCCTCGACTCTTTTGTATATTTTAGACGTTGACTTTGGTGTATATATATATTTGTTTGTGTGTGTGTGTGTGTGTACGCGTGCCGTGCGCGCGAAATGAAATTCGGAAAAAACAATAATGCGTGTTTCCAGACGACATTGATAGCGCGGGATGAGGGGGGTATGCAAACGGATGTCACGGCAAAAAGGTCTAAGTGACAATGTAATGGCGAAGAAAATAAAATAAATTGGAAAGAAAATAAAATAAATTAACCGTATTGTAATAATATATTATTATTATAAGCGATACAACGCTCCCACTCCTACCACGAGTGCTGGTGGAGTGATATTAACTACTGATATTAAGACACAATTAATTATTAGTATTTTTATAACATAAAAACATTATTTTGAAAAACATAAAATAACGTAATGAAACTAAATTAATCCTTTTTAAAATTTCTTCAAATTCTTTATTCATGCATATTGTATACTTTACTTTCTAAAAAAAACTTGTTAATTCATTTTACGATTATAATTGATCTAATGGTATACAAAAGATATCTAGATTCTTACATTATTTTATTCAATAATTTAATTTCAAAAATTTAAAAAATTTTAAATCAACAGTAAGTCAAAAAACGGGATTAATATGGAACAGACTTGAAATTACGGGACAAAAAGTGTCCTAAGAGAAGTTTGTCAGGACAACAGGACACAGAGCCGAAATAAAGGACAATCCTGTATAAAACAGGATATATGGTCACCCTAAATTAACTCATTATCTTACAATGACCACGTTCTTTGACAGTACTATCTAATATTTATAACTTTTCTCGTTTATACATTTTTCCACAGCAAATGGATACGCTTTTTAAAGACTAAAGAGTTATAATATATGTATTTACAGGGCATCCCCGGCTTTGGATAATTTTGTTGCTAATCAAGCTTTTTTTTTTTATATAGGTAATCCAGTGTTTTATGATATTATATATATATTGGTGAAATGTTCAAATCTTAAGCTGTTTTAGTTTTGCATCAATAACAGAACAATAATAGAAAGTGAATTGTTAATAATAATATTATTTGTGACGGTTCTTTTGAAATTTATAACGCTTAAACTGTATCTTTTATTGATAGATAAAAAAAATATAAAATAAATTATAAAAATCAACTGCTCTGATTTTTAAAAATGTAACTATAAGCAGGCAATTATAAAACTTAACAAATATGTGTCACGAGTCTAGTGTACCTGTACACATTTATTCCGCTACGATCAAGTACCGATGTTACGTAATCATTAGGGTTAGGGACTTATAGGAGTAAGCATGTTTTTCAAAAATCATTCTAAACTTAGCTAAGTAATATAGAAATGCGTTTCATAACACTATGAGTTTTATACAGTTCTCTTTAGTTTGCATATTTTGCATATTTAATTCTTTTTTTCGATATAAGTGCATATTTCGGTTATATTTGAATTTTAAGTGCATATTTCTTGGAATAGGAAAATTTTTCCCTGAATAACTGAAGAGATTGAATATTATTTGATATTTTTATTTGTTTAAATGTACGCTGAAAAAGAATAAAGATTAAAAAGAAAAAAAGATTCATAAATAATAGAAGAAGAATAAATATTACATATTAAAATACATACTTACAATACAATTTTTAAATATTTTGAGTTTTTACAGTAAAATTAATGTTTTATAAGAGTTTATCTTAGCATTTTTGCATATTTTTAGAGCATAAATGCATGAATATTTTAAGTTTTTTTAGAGCTATAAGTTCCTAGCCCTAGTAATCATATATTGATGTAAAATAATGGATTGCAGGGTTAAAAAATAACGTTGCCATTAGTTCACGGATTCCGTGTTCGTAATGTAGTTTTCGTATGGGTTAAGTTAATGTGGCGATGGCGCCCGTACAGACACATAAATATCTTCATAGTAGTGTTTCGATAATATGGGCCGAATCCCTTGTGATTTCTTCTAGACTACGAGAAATTAATTTCACGAGATTGAATTTAAGACCAATCACACTGAACATTCCATATATGATACAGTACCTGTATCACAATAATTAATTGCCAACTAACATGAAAAATACTGTTTAGATAATGTTAAAAATAAATATTGTTAAAATTAATCGAATAACTCAATTTATATATATTTTAAATTTTGATCAAAGCTTATGAGTTTACAATGATGTTTGTTTCTCCCCTCTCCCTTATGTGAACACTTTTTCGTATTGCAATGTTTATCTTAAATTTTCGATCAACAAATTTTTGTGGCAGAATTCGGCTCTACATGATATTTTATTATAATATCATTTTTAGAAATTTATATTATTTCAAAGGGTTGAAACAGCATAAAATTTTTATTTTCGTCATTTAATTCCGCTTTGATTGTTTATTTGGCTATTTAATAGCAATCAGTTAATTTGTTGAATATGGTAACCATAGTAACATAATAATCAATATTAAATCTATATACTAATATAATGTTATAAAGTTGACAGAGTTTGTTTGTTTAGTTGAATGTGCTAATTCCAGGTCTACTGGTTCGAATTGAAAAATTAATTTCGTGTTGGATAGTTCATTTATCGAGGAAGGCTTTTGACTGTATATTATATAGTATAACATCGCGCTACAACCAAAAGGAGCGGAGCATCAATGAAAAATTAATTTAGACAGTAGTTAGACGGACTGGTATAGAGTAGTTTGGTTACCATGACAACATAATATGATGATCTAAATAGATAAAATTGAATAATTTATTCTGTTTGTACGAGCTGAACTGATTTTTCCGACAATGAAGTGCAGAGGAACCGCAACGTGATTTTATTTCGCTTTGGCTGTTTATTTGGTTGTTATAGAAAACTTGAAGGCAACCAATTAACTTTTTGAATATGAAAACCGTGGTAACACAATAGTTAATAGGTGTTAATTCTCTGATTTTTTTTTTCAGTCAAATCCCTGTAAAATGTTTAACTATTTGTTCGAAATAAATTTTATTGCACCAGAATTATTCACAATGAAATTTTCCACCTATGTACAAAGTTTCAAAAAGATCGGTTGAACCAATTTTCTTTTATGTACACTAAAGTGAGTAATTTTAGGTAAAACTAACGAATTTCGTCAAAATTCTAACTTCAAACGGTTATTGAGAAAAAAGTTGTCTTTACGGTTTTTGTGATTTTTACAGATCAATTAGATATATTACATAAATATTGTTCACAGGGGAAAAAATAAAAATTATTGTGAAACCACTAGCTTTTTCGATCAACCCAGAATCTAAAAATGAAACAGTAAGTTATTTTAATTAATTATTTTCACATATATATATATATATATATTATTAGATAAATACCTATTAAACAAAAATAGGTTTGAGTTTTGCTAGTGGACAAGTGTTGAATGGAAAAGTCTTATTTTGAAAGAAATTTATGGGCTAAAATAAAAATACATAAAACTGATAAATTTGTTTTTAGAACCTCCTGTATATTAGGCAAAATTATGACAAAAGTCTCATGGCACATTCAAATATCTAACTCTAGTTCCGGTTATAGTTATAATTAGAGCTCGGATGTTTATGACTAGGGCCTACTTGTAACTTGATAACCTAAAAATATGTAAAAAATGCATAAAATGACATAAAAATGTTAAAAAATGACATTAAAAATATATATGTTTTACAATTTTTACACTTGAAAAAAAAATATTAATCAATCAATCTAGTGAAATTGTTTATTGTTGAAATTCTCGAAGTACTATGGTAAAAATGACATTAAACATTTATGTTTTATCTTTTATAAACTTGAAAAAAAAAAATGTACTCTTGAGGATTCTACAAATTCTAGATATGTAGAATTTCTACTTTTCTTAAAATTTTGTTTTTTGTTTACTCTGTAATAAAAAAAAAATAAATAAATAAAAAAATAAAAAAAATATCATACCTACTAATTATATTTGCAAATAAATGAACAATTTGTAGAAAAATGAAAAAAATGCACCAAAAAATATTCAAAAAATTACCGTAAATTGAAAAATTCCGCAAAAAATGCAAAATAAAAATTGTACCATTAGATTCTGTATTTCATGAATCAAATTTCTGTAGTGACGAGCAACACATTAGAGCAAAAGAAAAAAAGATGCAAATGCATCAAGTTAGCCAGAATTATACCAGAATACGATACAAATCCGAATCATGAAGTGCACATTCCAAATATGCAAACTTATTTTGCATATATGTATTTGCATATTTGACATTTTTGGTCATATAAATGCATATTTTGCTCATTTCTAGATTTAGTAGCGTATTTATAAATTATAAATACTACAATAAAATTTTTTTTCCAAATTATTACCAATTATCATTAACCATAGTTAATTGTATTTAGGTATATACTTGTCGTATATTATGTTATATTAAATTAGGTGAGATTATAATATTAGTGAAGTTACTTTGCAAATAAACGATTTTTATTCATACAAAACTTGTAACGCATGATCTAACTCATAATACAAACAAGTAAAGTTTAAATAAGTATTTAATTAATTTTGAATTAGCATTTACCATTATATATATATTTTTTTTTTGAAAAAAAAAAATACATTTCAAGGCACATAATTTCATATTTAATAATTATTTTTCAAATATTTGTTAAAAAATAGATACATTTAATACATTTGAATTTATGAGGAATATAATTTAGGATGACCATATTTAAGAAAATAAAATATAGGACAAAAATATTTTGAAATTGATAAGTTACTTATTAATATATATATATATATATGTTTTTGAATCGTGACAAAAATATAATTTTTAAACTACCTATTATAGATTAAATTTAAACACATAAAAACATATTATTTTGAAAAACATAAAATAACATAATGAATTTATATTGATACTTTTTAAAATTTCTTCAAATCCTTTATTCATGCATATTGTATGCTTTACTTTCTAAAAAAAACTTGTTAATTCATTTTATAATTATAAATAAATATAATATTATAATAATTGGTCTAATGGTATTCAAAAGATTTCTAGATTCTTACATAATTTTATTCAATAATTTCATTTCAAAAATTTTAAATCAAAAGTAAATCAAAAAACGGGATTAATATGAAACAGACTTGAAATTACGGGACAAAAAGCGTTCTGAGAGAAGTTTGTCAGGACAACAGGACACAGAGCCGAAATATAGGACAATCCTGTATAAAACAGGACGTATGGTCATCCTAATATAATTCCATATTTTGAAATTTTTAAATACATACATTAGTAAAATTTAGGTCACAAACATCCGAGCTCTAGTTATGATAGAGCACTTTCTAAGAAATTAAAAAAACAGAACATCTTGACTCTAATAATATTATTATAAGTATGAAAGTAGAATATTTTGTATTATTAAAAATCTCAGTAAATCTCAGTAAAATCAATAATTTTTAAAATGATTTCAATAGTAGTTACTTTTTCAACAGGTGGTAAATTGTAATTTATAATATTCACGTCGACAATGATCTTACGGCATAACAGTTACATTAATAATTAATGCCACTCGACGATTTCCAATCTTAATTTGCAGATTTACATGATTTAATTTTACAAAACGATCTAATATAAACAATGCGAAACTAGAGTCAAGTTTTCGTTTCGAGTTTAAATCGATAAAAAAATAATCAACGGTCGTTCGTCTTTAATTTTTAAACGATACGATTTTCGCTTTGAAAATCATTTATTTACTTTGCCCGGGTATAGCGCGTATATATATATATATGTATACGCCGCCGCCGCAGATAGTTATTATTAGTTGCTCGGTGTTTAATCAAGGTGGTCAAAGTTTGATCATGTTATCATGTGTGTTCAAGGCATGTTCTGAGGGATAACGTACTTAATAATTGACGGCTTTTGATGTAATATACGCATTATAAACATTACACAGTTGTTTGATGGCGTCGACGTGCAGTGTGATGGGGGGGGGGGGAAATAAGGGTTGTATATCACTGCGGGATATTATAGAACCGATAAGTTTTAATTTACAATATTGCTTTAATAGCCCACCAACAGCCGCGGGAACGATATCCGTTGTAGGTTTATCACACGTATACAGGGTGTTCCACTAAGATTGGACAAACGCAATCACTTTCTCGTTCTATTAATACCAGTAATAATTTTCAACTCTTTTTTTTTTTTTTTTTTTGAAAATTATTACAACAGCATTGCGCTATACCAATAACGTATACATTTTTTCTTTAAGGTGCCAAATTTTCAAATTTGAAATTTTATATTATAGTTTTAAAAAATATTTAAAATAAATAATTTGTAAAACAGGTGTTTGGAAAAATATTGGTGATCAAATCTCTAATAAAGAGTAATTCACTCATTTTTTACATTTTAATAATTTTTTTAAATATGTCATAATAATAGTAATATTGTGACGTCAGTTGGTTAACAATACATATTATGAATTTATTCGCCGACTTGAAAAAAACGTAGAAAATGAACGGATTAACTTTTAATAGATATATTAGAGTATACAATTTTATGATTGAAAATTTGGGTCCTAAAAAAATAATTATACGTTATTGCAGTAGTAACAATTTTCTAAAAATTGTTTATATTATTAATAGAACAAAAGTTATTGACTTTATCAAATCGTATTGTAACACCCTGTATAGTGTACAATATAATAATGTATACGTACTTGTATTATATAGTTATAAGTTTGAAAGTATTAAATCCACAACATTCATTCTATATAGGAACATGAATTAAAAGAAATTGGTTTTTTTTTTGCTTTATTTTTGAAGGTTGTTTGGAAAAAATCTTTTTGGTTAGCTAAATAAATGTTTACTTAGACTAACATTTCCTTATTTTTTAGTTTCTTTTCAGTAAACCATTTTTTTTTTCTCAGAAATTTTGATCCTTAGTAATAACACTACAATAATGCTATGCGATTACAGTTTTGGTGGTGCAGTTAAAGGTAAAGTCGATACACTTTTTTCAAATAATATCATATTTATATTTCCTATACACTATATATTTTTTGCTTTCAATTATTTTTCTGGGGGTGAAATTTTGAAGGCTTTTTTCCACGAATAAATAATTCTAGGTACCGTATTATGTTCATATAAACGTACCTATACAGTTTATTTTTTATTTGTATGTATGTTATTTCTATTATAAGAATATTCGTAAGAAATTCGATATTCGGTAAGTGATATTACACAATTAAATCTGTCAGAAAATAATTTTACACAAAATAAACTATGTCATATTAAAAAGATTGAAATAAAATAGATAGGCAATAACTTAAATGTTATTTAAAGGTAATAAAAAGGGTAGTGCAGAGAAATAGTAGGATAATTTTATTATGTGTTAATATTGATTTTGATTTTTAGATTTTAGAAATAATAGTAATAACAATAACTACTCACAATGCCACAATAATAAAAAGTTAATTTATATCGTTTATTCAAAATTGACTATAAATGTTTAATCAACATCAGTGTTTTTTTTCGTACACTTCAAATTCGTACGCCGTAAAAGTATAATGTACAGTGTTAATATTAATAATTGCGTTCGACTTCACTTGTTTTAATAATCAATTTGTGGCTTCTTTATGTTATTCTTTAATTATCTTTTATTAGTACTGTATATATTGTTTGCTTTGAAACCTCAGTTACAAATTATTTTCTGGTTGTGCTCGATACCGAAGCCGGACACTGAATAGTGGTAAAATGAAATGAACTCGATTACTTAAACACCCGTCGTCGTTTTGTCTTCGCGTTCACTGTGATAAAAATTAAATTAAAATTTTTAAAACCGAGTTGTTGTTGTGTTTGTTCTAATAATAATAATTATTTATAAATGTAACTATCCGTTTCACGATGCTTTATAATAATATTATATAAAATAGTCTCGGACATATCGAGTGCTTGTTTACTGAATAATTACAAAAATTTACTTTTGATTCTGTGTTAAAAATGCCATTCGACTGACATAACTGTACGGAAATTTTCTGAAAATTTTCCCCGACACAAAGCGAATAGCTATGGACAAATAGTCCATATTATAAAAATGTAATAATGAAAATATTTTTAGGTACACCTACGACTCGTGAGATTTCGCTTAGTTCTTTGATATTACTTCTGGGATTAAATTAAAACATTAATAATTATACATATTTTCTGAATTTTGCGTTCATAACGTCATATTTTATATACTTCGCGTCGTTGTCGTCGCTCAATAGAAATGTTGTTTATTAAATAAAATTATTCTCTGGAAACTACAAAGCCCCGTAATGAGATTGATAGTGTCCCCTAAAATCGGTGTACATTTGTGAAGTTGTGACAAAGTAATTCTCAAATATTCTCTATAGTACGAGTTTATGTCATTCCTGTTATTATTAATCCCTCGGAAATCAATAGTTTGTGTATTATACCTGTGTACAGATATAATATTGTGTTACGTGTATCGGTTTTGACCATAGCCTTTTGAAGTAAGTGGGGTGCCGAAAATTAGTCGTATCACAAAAGCATTCGCGTCGTATTGTGTAAAAGATAAAGCATTATATTATAATGTGCAGTTCAAAACTCGGCATTAAAATAGATCCCACCCTATTTTTGTTACATCGAATAAATCTTAGGTAGAAATAGGGAGGCGGAACTCTTTTCGCCCAAAAATTAAAAATAATCATTTTTTCTTCGTGCCCAAAAATTTTTGTACTCTTTTCGCTTAAATTTTCACCTTCCACATTTTGGGAAGTAAAAAATTCGTTGTTTCCCAGTTGCGGACAAAGTCATTAGATCCATGTGAGTTGCGGACACGGATCAAAAAGGCAACATACGAATATTGCGGACGTATATTTGATTAGAAACAATCTTTATCGGCATTAAGATGATAGTGCCGATGCTATCGCGACGGCCAACAAATTTTGGCGTTTCATTACTGAAATGTCCCCACGTTACACAGCAAGCCGAAAGTTGTTATCTATTTAAATTGAGAGCGAACAAAGCGCGAGGAGAGTTTTGCGAAGTGAGCAAAGTGACGCTCAATGTGATTAACAAATTTTGGCATTTTATTACCGAAATGTCGTCATGTTGCACAGTAGGCCCTCCGCACACGGTAAAACTGTTTTGCAACGAGAATCTCAAATGAGTTGCGTGAGCGACAGTTGTGCAACTGGTTTTCAATTGATTTATGTCTTCTATCCGCACACGAGTACAATCAAATTT
>JAIPRM010014046.1:0-11001 GCA_025469315.1 Stegophylla sp. TES_Ste_2020
TAAACAATTTTATTTAATTCAACTCTTCATTTCCGTTATTTAAACCACATTAGAATCTTAATTTAATATTCATACATTCAATACCTTAATATAAGTAAAATCAACTCCATTATTTCTATGCGTGTAGTGATCTCGTTATTCAACAAAATGACATTAGTGTTGATTATAAATACAAAAACGGCTATGGTTTACTATTTATAAGTCCAGAATGTTTATCTGATTATTTTTTAAAAGAATATCTTTTATTTCATATTTAACTATGCATCAAATAATTAGCCTAAAATTTGATTTATTAATAAAAAAATATAAATCGGGTATAAGCAATATTTGGTACATGATGATAATAACAAACGAGGCACAGTTTACACATTAAGTAAATTTTTATCCTTGATAAAATCTCCGGCAAAGTTTACAAGTGTGTTTTTTTTTACCTAGGCGCAGTTTACAATCGCCTATTGATTATAACTCACAGAACTTACAGATTTTTAAATACGTCACTGCAAAATTCCATATAAAATTTTATCTTTATGATGGTACCAAAAGATTGTTTTAATGTCTCAAAACGCCCAAACTCGTTACATTTTTGGTAAAGAGACGCTCGATCTGAAATCACACGTTATATTATCATTATACGGTGACAACAGAGAAACAGCAAAACGAGGAGATAATAAATCCTTTTCAAATGTTTGCTCTTTTTTATTAAATCATTTTAGTTTCACCATAATCCCCTTAGTCCTAACCATTCGCGTTAGTTTTTACTGTAAAATGTGTAATTAATGATTGTTTTTAACTGATTTATTGTGGTTTTGGATTAAAAATTAAATTACACAAAAAATAAAACTTGTTATTTATACGAAAATATTATTAGAGCAGGGAAATATTAGTATAATTTTTGGAAGTATTTCACAATACTTTAATTCATTACGTTCATTGGTTTTTGCGATGATGTCGCATTTGGAAATATAATATTATATAATTATATGACATGAAAATTAGATATTATATGTAACTACGTTTCATTAATTATTATCGAATGCAAGCTTACTTCCAAATATTTCTGGCAATAGGAAGCCTAATAATTGATTTCCGCTACCTTTTGTGTGTGTGTACCCATCAACTGCATTTACATAAATCACATCTAGACATTTTCTATTATATTTTTTTAACATCATCTCGATAACTTGTGCGAATTTTCGTATCTAATAAAAAAATAAAATTTAATAAAGTGTGTACTTCGCTCGTCGGGGTGTTCTTCACACGTTGAGTGGGATTCTCTTGACGGGTGTATTGCGTTTTAAAGAAACTATATATATATTGATTTCTTCAATAAAACGATTCTGAACGAAGGAAGTTAATAATATGAAAAAAAAAAAAAAAAAAAAATGCTAAAACTTCGGTGTGCCGGATTGGAATCGAACCCAGGTACTGTTGCTTCATAACGGTATCGCCGTTACATTATACTATGCTATACTAACATATTTAACATTCCATTGAAATATTAGGTATTTAGAATAATATTGAATTTTTAAAATAGAATAAAATACATAATTAGAAAACTATTATTGCACATGTAATTTAATTCACACCATCGTATTCAACGTCGAAAAATATATAAGATGCAATATAACATTATCAACCTTCAGCAACTAAGTGTTTAGAGATATCTCCTAATATCTGTCTATATTTTCTCACATTTTTTTTTTAATCAAACCCTTGTAAAATGGTAAATTATTTGTTAGCTCAAAATTTTATTGCAGCAAAATATTTGCAATGAAATTCTCTATCTAGGCACCAAATTTCAAAACAATGGGTTAAATATATACCGCTTTATCCCAAGTATTATATTTATCATCATTGAGCATTATATCAATTGCTTGATTTTTCATAAATTCCATGTCATAATTTCTCTGTTGCATAATTATTGCCAAGGCATGTGCAAACGTTAAATGCATAAGTTTAGTATTCAACTTTAAATGTGGAAGAGTATAATATCCAAATAATCCAGTATCGCAAAATCTGTTGAACAATATTAATATACACAAATTAGTTATTACAAAAAAAAAAAAAAATTTGCACTCCCCCCCCTCCTTCCAAAAACGAAATTTCAATCAACATTTTAAATTCTGAGCAGAGCAAAGAAGCTATGAAGTGTTTTTACAATAATGTTTAATTTTTTCCTGTGAACTCGTTTTTGTATAGAAGTACTTATTTAAAAGTTTTGACCAGCAACTTTTTGATTTAGAATTCGGCTCAATTGATGGGTTTTTACATAGAATTATAGCTAATATTTCGAAATTCCCAATAAAAGATTAATAAAAATATTTAAAGATAATATAATAGATTTGGTCAAACTACCCGTAATATGACAAATACACATTTAACATTATTTGTGTTAACATAATATTATGGTTGAAAAATATTTTTAATAACATTTTTTTTTTTTTTTTAACCCAACAGTGTTATATTTTTACTTACCTATTAAAAATAATTTTTCACTACAATATTTGTTAAGTTATTGTCTATGTATATTAAAATTTTTATAAAGATTGGGTTAAAAAAAAAAAAAGTTACAAATGTGTTATTGTCAACTACGACATACTAAAAGTATCTTTTTGAGTCCAATTCGAGATCAATAAAGTTGCTAATAGTGACTTTTGGACAAGAATTTCTATACGAAAAGTCGTACACATAATAAAATCAATCAAAAAGAATAAACATCATTGCAAAAAAACACAAGCTTCTTTACGCCACTCACAATCTAATAATGAAATAATATTAGTATTATTGTAGGTATCCATGTAATATCTACATTGTCAGTCGAACCTCGACTGTTCTAAAATTTTTAGGTCAAAATTTAACATGGAAGTGGGGCTGTTATTTAGTGCTATTTTATTATCGATTTCGTTTTAATTTACATTACTTGAGTATAGTTCCTAAAGCGTAATAGTTATTACCATGGAGAAAATTTTCAATATTCGCATAGGCTTCTTGTATTTCTTTCTTAAACTTCGGTTGTTCATTATTTAACATATCTTCTTCAATAAGCTTAAAATAGTCTATTAAAAAAAAATATATATATAAATATATATATATATATTTAACAATATGGGGCATATTATTCAAATACGAAATATAGTCGAATAAACAAGGTGGTTTTTTCGATTTTGTGAGGACACTTATCTATTATGATAGAATTTTGATTTATTCAAATTCTGTTATTTTATTTTCTACGACAATTATCAATGATGGTGAAACTATATTATTAAATTGAAATAATATAAATGATTTTACCGTTGTAATCCACTTTTGCCAATACCGGGGCACAGAGCGACAAGACCGCGTCTACAAGATGTGGATATTTCATTCTCAACCAAACGGCTAACGTGCCCTGTTCAGACTTTCCGTAGGCTACCCATTTCAACTTCTCCGGTAATACGTGACCCGTATTCAGACTTTTGAAACTGTATATAAACCAAGCCACATCAGCTATTGCTTGCTCACTGTTAATGTATTTTAAATGTTTGCTCCTTAAGTTTCTGAAACATTAAAATATATGTTCAAGAAAAAATTTACTTTTTATATGACGTCATAACCAGTGATTTGCATCCTAGTAGATATAAATTTTAAACAGAAAATACAAAAACCCAATGAATAAATAAACACCCAATTTATCCTAAAACCGAATGAAAAAACCACCAATTTTTTTCCGAACTTTATGAAAAGTAAAACACAGTTAGACAATAATATGAAAAACATTTTTACGGAAGAAAATTTTGAAAATGTAAAAAAAAATTTTGGAATTTTTTAAAATTTTTTTTTCTCATTTAATTTTTTTTCTTTTATATATTTGATAAAAAAAAGTAAAGTAAAGTGTTGAGCACCAAGTCCTATTAATGTTTCATATAGGGGGCAAATCCACGCTTGCGTTTTGTTCCGTGAGCGAGTAGATATAAAAACAAAAAACTAACTGAGATAACTAAGATTTAAATATATTATCTACAGTTATATTATACATACATATCTTAATCTTATCGTTTATATATTTGATAAAAAAAGTAAAGGAAAGTAAAGGTAAGTGAAGAAATGTAAAGGAAAGTAAAGTAAAGTATATTGACAAAAAAGTCGGACATACTTTGCACTACGGATATTCTTCGCTCTTTGGGTCAGATACTCTTTGTGAGCGTGTTGAAAGTAACGACTATTAGTGTTCTTTATACATTATTAACTTCTTTCGTTCAGAATCGTCTAATTGAAGAAATGATTTAACCTTCTTTTTTTAAAAAATTATACACCCTTCAAGAATATCTGACCCAAGGAGCAAAGAATATCCGTGGTGCGAAGTATGTCCAGCTTTTTTTTTCTTTATAGATAACCGTAACCCTTATAAAAATCATTAAATAACCCAAACCGAAACCGAAACCGAAACCAAATAAGGCAAAAGTTCAGGCCGGTGCTTGCTGCACATGCACTTGCATATTGTGTACATGTGTACAGGTATTCAACTTAAACGAATATTGAACTATGTGGGTAAATCACAAGATGAATACGTCAATGTTGACGTGTAATTAATAATTATATAATATGATTAATTATAATATGTTAGTTATGATCGAAAGACATACGCGTGTGATTGTTTAAGATATTTAACAGATTACCGTTTGTATTGAAACACAATTCTTACCCATGAGGTAGACTTACGCCATAACCACGACGTTCTATTCCAATACACAAGGCTTTTACTGCTTTACAATAATAATACCAAAGTCCATTTCGCATGTGCCAATCATTAATGTCTTCGTCTGTTCCAATCCTTAAAAAAATTATGCCGTTTCCGTCATAATGGCTATCATTGAATAAATATCTCTAAAAACATCAAAGAAAAAAAGCACGGCACATATAAGCGAATTTCGAACTTTTTTTCAATAATTTTAAGACCAATTGATTCCGATACCTGTCGCCATCTTTTTGGATTGTTGAAATGATAATGATCGGATTTTTGTTTAAAAAATTGATCAACCAATTTCATAGGATCAGTAGGTAAACTCTTGTCTGAGGGCAGTTCTTTAGGTGACGTTTCTGCCAATACTGGTTGTTTTATAGGCAATGCTTCTGCATCTTCAGATTTTAAACAATGTTTTATTGTATCCACAGTTTTTTTCAGCCATTGAATTGAACCTTTAAAGTAATTTTGAATATCATTAAACATTTTAAGTTGATATAATGTTAAATAAAATATGTACATATTTACGTAGTATACATATTATTATATAGTTTAGTTGAATATTGTCAACTGATTTAAAATTATAATATTTTAAACTAATATAAAAAAATATAAATTTAGGGATCGGAAGTTATTGCACTAAAAATCTTCAATAATTGATTGCTTTATTGCAGTTAAAAATACTCAAAATTACACTTAAAAGTTGTAATTAAAATTATTATTTAAAAATTATTATTAAACTGATTTTTGTTTCAGGAACCAGTAAATAATATTGTTAAAATGATTTTTTTTTATATATATATATATATCTAATAAAAATGTTTCTACCCTGAAAATGATTGTACTGCACGATAAAAGATTTTCAAGTTGTTATTTTTTTTTTTTTATTATAAATTATTATATAATTTTTTTATAATAAACTTTATGAATTATTTTTAGATTCTGAACGAAGTGAAGTATTATGTTTTTACAATGATGTTTATTTTTTTATTTATTTTTTTATTCCTCTATGAACACTTTTTTGTATAGAAATATTTGTCCAAAATTTTCTATTAGTAACTTTATAGATCCGAAATCAAACTCAAATGGTACTTTAGAGAGGTCATTTTTCAAATTGCTCAATATTTTTTATAAAAAACGCAAAAAAGCTGTCAAAAAAATGACAAAAAACGGCAAAATATGCTATTACCATTATTTTAAATCGGTTATAAGTAAGTACGGTAATTACGGTTTGGATTTTGACTGCCGCTCAAATACGTTTCTCAAGGCCGTGACGCCTTATCAGTCATCGCAGACTACACGGACTGCCATGTATATGTTATGCCGAATTCGGGAATGCAAACACACAAACACAATTCGAATATTCGGTTATCTACTTAACGTTACAACTCGACTCGACTCGAAAAAAATTATATAAAATACACTAATCACCCAACACTATTAAATAACAGTAGTTATTTGTTAAACATATCTAACTAACTATCTATCTAACTTTTATATTTATTATTTTATTTTATTATTTCTTCTTTCGTTCAGAATCGTTTTATTGAAACGAATATTGAAAAAAATAATGAAAAAAAAAATGTCCAAACATTTTTTTTTATATTTTCAAAATTTTCTTACGTCAAAATCTTTCTTATATTATTATCTATGTTTAAATTTTCACAAAGTTCGGATCAAAAAATTATTGTGTTTGAGTCTTTTTTGTCAAATTTTGTTTAGTTTTTTCAAAAAAAAAAAAAAAAAAAAATGAAGAATTGAGAAATTTAAAAAATGACCTTATTAAAGTACCAAATAGAGGAAAATATGGTTTCAAAAAGTTACTGATCGAAACTTTTGGACAATTAGATCTATACGAAAAACTGTATACAGAAAAAAAAAAATGAACATCATTGTGAAAATACTAGCATCTTTACTTCGTTCAAAATCTAAAATAATAATTATAAATACCACAAAAAATATCTCACAAAATTATTTACACAATTTATCTTAGACAACCATTTTATTTGAAAAGATGAGTGAAAGACACTCAACATTAATATTATCTTCATAAGATGAAAATATAAATGTATTTTTCTAGATAATGCACGACAATGTACACGCTGTACCGACTTATTAGTCCACTATGTGTGTGTTGTAGTATGTATATACAGCTCGGTCAGAAACGATTTCGAGCTTAGAATTAAAACAAAATAGAACGGTAGAAAGCATAATTTAATGAAACTTTAAATATATTTTCACTTAATTTTCGAATACCACAATAATAGGATACTGTGCGGTTTTTCGAGTCCCATTTATTATGCAGTTTGTGACTAATATATTTTATTTTATTGCCATCGAGTTCAGACAGTGGTTATTGTGTAAATAACTCGGATGAATTTATCTAGATGGATATTTTTTTCATTTAGATAAAATTCAGTTGACAATATTTGTCTTTTATCTGGGTAAGATAAAGATGTGATGTGTTTATCCAGATGTACGTAGTATCTATGTAAAAATGTATCTACTGCTTAACACTGAACACCTTACTAGCATAGCATGTGATCGCCTCTTGCGGTGGAGATACCTTTAAGCAGAATGAACAATAAACGTTAATTGGTAATCGTTTGATGGTTTAATAACATAATAATATTATACTCACGAGTGATGCAAAGTACGGTAACAAGACGTAGCAACAGAAAATCGCGGTAAAATTCATTATAATACAGCACGAGTCGGTTGAATACCTAAAACAACATCATACCAAGTGTTTGTTAGTCGAGTCCTATTACATAAAATCACACGTAATTGTTGTTTACTTGTGACAAAAAACAAATTTCATAAATTAGATACATGAGAAATTAAATTCTATATTTAGCTCAAAATTAATCCTTATGGTATTTTTTGTGACAATTGAAATGTGATTGTTTTTAGTAGCAAGTGAAATGTTCATGTTTCTAGCTTCATTACTTTTGAAGTAATGTTGAAAAACAAATTTCAGTTTTATAACATTTACGGTAATACCGTATTTTACCTATTTTGTCAATTTTTGAATATATTTTCATGATTTTTTTAAAAAAAAATATTGAGAAATTTGAAAATAACCTTTCAAAAATATTTTCTAGGTGTGATTTTGGATCTATGAATTTACTGATTGAAAATTTTGGACAATTATTTCAGTACGAAAAAGTACAAATATCAGTACGAATATTTCCAAGAAGAGGAAAAAAAATAAATATCATTGTAAAATTATAAGCTTCTTAGCTCCTCTCAGAATCGTAAATTATAAATCTTAGATACAAAAGTTGATTGTAATCACAGTGAAACCGTGAGTTGAAAATAGGTGCAACGTGTACGTCATATTGTTGGAATTCGTTGTTAGTAATATCGTTAAAATTATGATTAATTTATTCAACATGAACTTTTATGGAAATAATATTTAAAAAATGTCTCAGATAAATGATATAATATTAATTTTTGGTTCCTTTCAAACTGAGGCACGTGCCTTTTGTGCCTCACGGTAAATTCGGTTCTTTGTGAAGCAAAAGTGTTCGGAAAATTTATTTTAAATTAACACAGTACGAAATGTTACCAATATTTACTAGTCAGAAAATTATATTTTATATATAATATTACAAAATTTATTTTAATGATGATTATTCTTGCCTATAATGAATATAAAATTAAACACAAGCGAAAATTGCCAAAATTTCTCACCTGATTCTTATAATTCGTACACTCACAAAAAAAAAATAAGTTTAATTATTACTGTAATTTACTAGGTCCTCTAAGTATTTTTACAAATAATTTTGTCCGTATAACTATTGATGACTACTTAATGAAGAACGTTTAGCGATTTTTCTAAAATATTTTTTTTTTTGGTTTTGTATTAATGTTTGCTCTGTTTTAAAAACCATGTTACTACACTTTTGTCGACAGGATAAAATAATACTTCACAAAATAATATAACAGTGTCTTCAATAACTATAACAAAGTTTCATCTGTTATGCGTCGCATTTTAAATTGCCGGTAATTATTTCATTATACTACGTGTTTTTTAAAATACAAAAAACAATGTGTTATTCGTCTCTATTTAAACATTTTCGTCCCGTCCACCAACTCGTAATCCAAAACGAATATTGTCACAAAAATTAACAACTGTAAAATAGGTAATGCCACACCGTTTGTGTTAGTCAAGGGAGCCGCACCACAGAAATAAGAATTATTATCAAATTTCAGTATTCATTTTTTGCGACCCGTACACGTTTAACCGTAAAAATAAATTTAGTCACCGCAGAAAAAGTCTGAATCAAACGAGGAATAATTAATCTCTATATTAAGCTATTTTACACACACACACAATCTTTTCAACTTAACATTGCACTCAAATTCATTTATAATTTCGCGTATGGATTTGTTTAATAACTGTGCACAATTTATCTATTTCGTTTGATAACAGAGTAGGATTATAAACGTGTTACTCGGTCATGGTTATCTTGTTGTAGGTTTTGGCTCTTTCAATTGCTGAAAAATATTTCCAGCATTGTAACTAGAACAAAACGAAATTCGTTTGTACACATATAAGAACTATTCTCTCATGCTTTCCGTTGTAAGAATTTATAATTGTCATAGGTAGTATTTTTTATTTTGTTTTAAGCATTTTTCTCAAGTCATATCGTGTTTTCCACTTATCTCAATTCCACTCTTCACACTGACCCGCTAATTGGTCAGCGCCAGCTCACGAAGCGCGCTCAGGATTTTCTCGTCCGTGGCACGGACAACATCGTATTTTCATAGTTTAATAGTTTCGACCAACAAATTTTTGATTCATAATTCGTCTTAGCAGATAGATTACAGATGATTTCATATGAAGTTTAGATAAAAATATAGATAATTTTTCGAAATTTCCAAATTTTGAGTAACCAATCAGAAATTTTAAAATTTAACACAAACACATTTAATACTAATTGTGTTAAAACAATTTTGGTTGAAAAATATTTTGAATAAAAAATTTTTTTTTTCTTTAAACCAATTTGTAATATTTTCACGTAACTACCTTTTAAAAATTCTCTTTCACTAAAATATCTGTTAAATTATTGTCTGTGTACATCAAAATTTTCATTAAGTTTTGGTTTAAAAAAAAGTTTCAAATTTGTTTTTGTCAACTACCTAAAAAGTAGTTTTTTCTCAAATTTTCGAATAAATATTGAGTATGCCGAAAAATGATATTCCAAAAGTTTGTTTTTGAGGCGAATTTGGGATTCAAAAAGTGAAATAATAATATATTTAGTATTATTGTAAATATATGTAATAAATTATGCCTATATTTTTAATCGAATATATATTGTTCTAGAATTTGCAAATCAATATTTACGGTGGAAGTGGGGCTGTTATTTAGCGCAATTTTATAATTGATTTCGTTTTAATTTACATTACTTGAGTATATTTCCTAAATCTTTATATCTATTAGGTAATATTCGATTCCCGTATAGAGGCTTCTAGTATTTCTTTCTTAAACTTCGGTTGTTCATTATTTATACATATCTTCTTCGATAAACTTAAAATAGTCTATTAAACATATATATATATATATATATATATAGATATGATTTTATGAGGATACTTATCTATTGTGATAGAATTTTGATTTATTTAAATTCTGTTATTTCGTTTTCTATGACAATTACCAATGATAGTAAAACGTCTTACCATATTATTTAATTGATTTTATATGAATGATTTTACCGTCGTAATCATCTATTGCCAATACCGGGGCACTGAGCGACAAGACCGCGTATACAAGATGTGGATATTTCATTTTCAACCAAATAGCTAACGTGCCCTATTCAGACTTTCCTTAGGCTACCCATTTCAACTTCTTTGGTAATATGTGTCCGGTTTTCAGACTTCTAAAACTGTATATAAACCAAGCCATATATCAGCCAATGTTTGCTATCTGTTATAATGTATTTTAAATTTTCGTCCTTTAAATTTCTGAAACATTATTAAAAAATATATATGTTGAAGAAAAAATTTAAGTTCAGTATGACATAACCAATGATTTGCACCCTAATGAACCCGATTCACGAATAATTGATATAACCCTTTTAAACCGAATATACAATTCTCTATGAAAAAATAAACACCCAAATTAATCTGAAATCGAATGAAAAATAGTAAAAAAAGCCGGACATACTTCGCACGATGGGTGTACTTCGCACGACGGGTGGTATTCTCTTGACGGGCGTATTAAATTTTAAAGAAACGATAAATCATTTCTTCAGTAAAACGATTCTGAACAA
>JAIPRM010014047.1:0-11000 GCA_025469315.1 Stegophylla sp. TES_Ste_2020
GAGTTACCTGTGTTTACCGTCAACCGCCAACCGTCACTGGGCGAAGACCGTCGCAACACACCATTACGGTCGTAGTTTATTTTGTTTATTGTTGTTAATTATTATTTTAGTATTAAGCATTTGTCATGTATATATATTTTATATTTTTTGTCCCTTTGCTGGCCAGCACACTTTTGTGCCCAATTAACATTATTTGTCAATAGTACTCCGGTAAAACGGCAAAGAGAATTCCATAGTTTATTATTTTCTTTCAACTTTATAAAATCTTTAAAAATACAGTCCACAAACAGAAGAAAAACAGTTTTCCAACAACACATACATTACCTCGAACACCTAAAATTTACCTAAAAGTCTTCTAAAAATATAAATATATATAACTTGCATAGTCCTCGATTACAGGGTCTAATTGCGTGAGATATTCGTCTGTATAAAAAAAAAAAAAAATAAACATCATTGTAAAAACATAAGCTTCTTCACTAACGTTCAGAATCTAAAACTGCATGTACAGTAATGGGCGCGTCAAAATGTTGCCATTAGATGGAAGGAGTAGATCTTATCAAATCGGCTCGTTTTTCGTAACATTGGGTATACGAGGTGGAGTCCGCTCTCCAGTATATTATTATTTATCTCAGTGTACCAAACACATAGACATAATATACATTTATTATGTCTATGATCAAACAAATGTTTGATAGTCAAAGTGGAAGGTTGTACAAAGTATAATAATTACTCTATGGATTGTGCGAGCGCTCGTCTATATATTTGTCATGATAGTATTATAATATTATCACCTACATTTTTAAATTTGTAGATGTCAAATACTTTATATTTTATGAAACACAAAAAAAAAAAAAAATTGGAGTATTAACCAGGCTAAACATTCTCTGTAATTAAGAGAAATATGTACATGGTGATTTATTAAGCATGCTCACCCCCTTTTTGGCTATAAAAATGGAATAATTTGGAATTTTCTTTAATCAACTGTAAAAACTATGTATTTTATTACATATTTTTCATGTCACCTTAAGGATGTTCCGTTGTGATACAAACTTTTATGTAAAAGTACCTCTCCCCTATTTTAATTATGAAATTTTATTCAGGTAACTTGTTTGTGAATTTTGATGTTTTGAAATCAAAATTCGAATGAATCGTTAATATATTAAAACATTGCGAATTAAATAATAGCTGGTAAAACCATAGATTCATAATAATTACGTAATACGTTAGTAATTAAAATATGTCTTAGAAATTAGGTATTAATCTTAATATTTAAATTTAAATAATTCAAAAACTTCGTTCGGATTTTGATTTTAATACATCTAAATTTACAGAAAAATAAACTGAAAATTCTGTTGTAAAAATGGGGATTCAATTAAAAAAAAAAATTAGTTTTACCACAGGACGTTCTTAAGGTGACATGAAAAAAAAATAGTCATGGAGAACATGGTTTTTACAGTAACTTAACATTCCAAGTAAAAAAAATCCAAATTTTTCCATTTTTACGACCAAAGAAAGTGGTGAGCATACTTAATGAATCACATTATATATATATTGATATGTACATAATTTAAATTGATATACTCAATTTTTTAGGTATAATTTGGATTTTGGAATTTCTTGAAGACTATTTTTGCAAAGATTTCAATTTTAACTCTTAACTTAAATTAATCTCTTATCATTTTAATCCCGCACGTTGTTCCATTGTGATTAGGTATCATCATCGCTTATCTGTCTTCACTGTGCAGTAGTTGTAGTTGAGCTATAGCTCTGCCATCCTAGCTGCAGATGACATGTTTATCACAATTGATTTTAGTAAAGTGGTTAATTTTATTAAAATAATTGTATTGCACCGAAGAGTCTAGAAGAAAAGTCATTTGAACATATATTTTGGCTAGGATTGGAAGACCAATTATTAAATTCCTTTGCCGAATAATTAAAGCAAATGTTGTAAGTATAAAGTTGTGTGTTGTAATTTCAAAAAACAAAAAATATTTATTTTATAGTTTTTGTTTATTGTCTTATTTAGCATTATATTTTTTCACCACTCATCTGAGGTACCGGTTCACTTTTGTTCTTGTTCAAAAAATTTATACATTTCAAATATGCTTTTAATGGATAACACTTATAACATTTTGTTTTACTTTTTAGGCACACTGACAAAATTGAAATCATACTCTCTTTTTAAGTATACTTCTATTTTATTTATCATCAGTATTTTGTTTTCTATACATGATATTTCATCAATTTTAGGAAGGAAATGCAAAACTAGAATCATTACCTTTGTTCACATCGAAATTTTTTCTATTTTTAGTAAAATAGTCTTTTTTTATTTCCTTTATTAATTTAATAACAAAAAAAATTAAATAAATTAAAATAAAACAAATTAAAATAAAGTTAAGTAAAGTAAAGTGAAGCACGTAAGTAAAGTATAGACAAGAAATCCGGGCATAATCCTCACTATGGGTATTCTTCGCTCCTCGGATCAGATACTATTGGTAGGTATGTTGAAAATGATGACTATTACTGTTCTTTATGTTATGAACATACTTCGCTCAGAATCATATTATTAAAGAAATCATTTATTGTTTCTTTAAAATGTGTTATTCTATACTCAGTCATTTATGTAAAGTATACAGTCCAATGTAGAATTTTATGCTCTTTAAAATCATGTTATTGTTTACTGCAATGGACCATTTTTTCAATTTTTTTTTTTTTTTTATCTAAAAATAATTCAAATGTATTATTTGAATTAATTGAAATATTATTTGAATAACCGATAAACTACTTCTCGCTACAATTTTGTACCAGTTATGGTCATAAAAATAAAATCTGTGTTTTTAGTTTTTATAACTTAAATTCATATGATTTTAATATTAGATTAATTTTATATAGTTAGTTGTATTTTGTTAAATATTAGTGTTGCCAGGGATTATTAGTTAGTACCTTTGTAAAATAAATAAATTACTATTTTTTTTTTTTAATCAGTTAACACATGACTTTAGATTATAATTTCTCTAGAAAAAGTTAACTTAACAATAAATCTCTTAGTTACCTTATCAAAAACTTATAAATCAGACTTTTGGTTTACATAATTATAAAGATAGGTAACTACATTAAAAGTATTTTTTTTTTAATTTAAAATAACAATAATAATCAATACTTAAAACTACACAAAAAGTGTGTACTTCACTCATCGGAGTGTTCTTTGCTCCTTGAGTGGGATACTCTTGATGGGTGTATTGAATTTTAAAGAAGCGATACATTATTTCTTCATTAATACGATTCTGAACGAAGGAAGTTAATAATATAAAAAACGTATATATTTTCCTGCATGCTCAACCATAAAATCAAACTATAACAATGCAATAAGCGCTGTACAATGTTATACAGAGTGAATGCAATTCGTAAATTATTAGTGTGATGTTTTAAGTGACGTTTTATATGTACCTAAATTATTATATTATATTCCTAAATATGAGAATCATTAAGACTCTATAATTAAATAAATAAAATAATTTATTTTATAGGTAATTATTATAATGTTATTTTATACACTCAGGACCGGATTAACCATGAGGCAAAAGAGGCACGTGCCTACAGGCGCCTCAGTTTGAAAGGTGCCAAAAAATTTATTATTATAATATTTAGCTAAAACCTATTTTAAACATTTTTTCGTATAAAAAAATATTCATGAAGAATAAATTAATTATAATTTTTAATATTATTATCAACAAATGCCAACTTAGAGTGCAATGTAAAGGTTGTACCTATTTTTTTTAAACTAAACATAGTAGCACAGTGACAGACCACTAACTTTTGCTGTAGCTAGGATTTACTAATTTTAGATTCTGAGCTGAGCGAAGAAGCTTATGATTTTACAGTGATGTTTATTTATCTTTGTACTTTCTAGCAGAATTTGTACACAAATACTTTTCCAAAAGATTTGATCGGTAACTTCTTTGATCCGAAATCACACCCAAATAGTACTTTAAAGAGGTAATTTTTCGAGTTCCTCAATACTTTTTCCAAAAACCAGGAAAATCGGTTCAAAATTGCCAAAATAGTTAAAATAAAATAATGATACCGGTAATGATATTACCGGGATTTGTATAAAATTAAAATTCTTTTTTTAGCATAATTTCAAAAGTAATGAAGCTAGAAACTTGAAACTTTCACCAACTACTAAAAATGTTCACACGGATACTCCATAAAAATTTCAAAAACATATGATTAATTTTGAGTTGAGTGTATAATTTTTAAAATATATGAAATTTTTCGTGTTTTCAAGTAATCATACCAATAGTTTTCTTTAGGAAAATTAATTTTTGAAACATTTTATCTGAAAGATTATATCTACTGGGTGAGTGTACAAAACTAGCAAATGAAAATAAACGCTCAACAGGAGCAGATGAACAGACTTGTTTTAAGTTTATTTTATAGCTTTTTTTACAGATAAATATTTGTTTAAAAAATGTAATGATTTCTTATCGTCGATAAAATATTTAATGGATATTTATATTTCAATTAAATAAATTATTTAATTAAATTAAATTTTGTGCATATCTTTTGTATTGTTTTTAGTTGTTTTTATTGATTACAAAAAAATATATATTATATTAAGTTCACTAATGTGTTTTAGTGAATATCAAGGTTCCACACAGATTTTATGTTATTCATTTATTTGTTTTTTTTTTTTGGGGGGGGGGTTGATTAAAAAATTATCAAGCAGACAAAATGAGATTATATATATATATATATATATATATATATATCCATTTTTACAGTAATTATTTATCATATGTATAGTATGCCATTAAAAACTCAATGAGACAATTAGTAAAATTGCTGCTATAATACAATATACGAGTAGATACATGGCTCAATGTATTATGACAATTAATTATATAATTATAAAAGTGTGTACTGCTCACGTCGGGTGGGATACTCTTGACGGGTGTATTGAATTTTAAAGAAACAAATCATTTCTTCAATAAAACGATTCTGAACGAAGGAAGTTAATAATATAAAAAAAGGTGTACATTTTTGCGCATGCTCCACCATAAAACCTAACTATAACAACGTTCGCGTGTAAAGGGTATCGCCATCCCATTGCGCCACACTAATATCGTTGAACGTTGGTTTGAAATAGTAGGTATAAAGTATAATTACCGAAAATATTGAATTTTCAAAATAGAATAAAATAAATAGAAAACTATTGTTGTACGTGGATTTTAACTCACACCATCGTATTCAGTGTCAAAAAATACATAAGGGGCAATAAAACATCATCAACCTTCAGCTGCCAAGTGTTTATAAACTATAGATATTTCATAATATATGTAAGTATTTTCTTCGATTTTTTTTTCAATCAAACTCTTGTAAAATGTTTAAGTCTTTGTTCGGTCAAAATTTTATTACACCAAAATATTCAAAATGAAATTTTCTATCTAGGCACCAAGTTACGATCTGGCAAATTTTCTTTTATGTACAGTAAAGTGCGTAATTTTAGGTAAAACTAACAAATTTCGTCAAAATTTTAACTTTAAACGGGAATAAAAAAAAAAAATGTTGTCTTACGATTTTCGAGATTTTTTCAGGTCAATAAGATATATATGTCAGTGAGATCATATTAAATTTTAAAATCTTAATATCAAAAATCAAAAATTTTATTATATAAAAACTAACAAAAAATGTGAAATTTCCGAAAGTTTCTAAATGCTGTACTTTATTCAAAATTGATCAAATCTTTTTGACATTTTTATGAAACATTCTTGTGACCCCATTTAGTAGTTGATGAAAGTTTCAAGTCCTTAGCCATATTATTATCAGTGTTGTTGGGTCCAGATAAGTACTTTTTTATCTAGATAAAGATAGAAATAATTGTGATTAAATTTATCTAGATAAAGATAATAGATAACTTATCTCAAATTTATCTAGATAAAAGATAAAAAATAAACATTTTTCATCTAGATAAAAAAGACAGATAATTTTTTTTTTAATCCTTTTTTTTAGTATAAATATTTTTTACATTGGTATGATTACTCAAGTTTGTTTATTATACAAAGGTTCCAATAAAATATAATATAACAATATCAAGGATCCAATTGGCAATGGTCAATGTTTAGTATTATTTTAAATACAATGTGGTGAATTAAAAACTTATTTATAAACATATATTAATTAAAAATAAAATTTATTTGAATTATTTTACAATCTATTTTTTTCTTTTTCAGGCATACATAATAATTTATTTATATAATATATGTACATAGGTAGTAATTTAGTTCTTTTAATAATATAATAATAAAAATAATAATTATAATTTTTAGTCTTTGCATTAAATCATTTTTGAATTACTATTTATATACACAAATAATTGTTAATATTTAACAATTAAGTGTTTATCATTATTAACACAGGAATTGTAAAATAAATAGAGAACATAAGTCACTGAGAGAGATCATATTCTTAAACATAAATAAATAAATTTGATACAACTACATGGTAAAATAAAAAATATAACAAAAATACAACTATTCCTGTAGCATTTCATATTTACTATAAAAGATTCAATCAAAATTGAAATCCTCAATTAAAAAAAAAAATTATTCAGATAAATATTCACAGATAAATCAATTATTTATCTTAGAAAATTTTACAGATAATTCATATATTATTTATCTAGATAAAATAAAAGATAAATACATTTTCATCAAGATAATTTATCTTGATAAATTTATCTAGATAAATCTCGACACTGATTATTATAGAAGTTATGTCAAAAAGTAATTTGCAATTTTACAGAAATTCCTGTAATTGTATATTTTGCCATATTTGTCAATTTTTCAACAAATAAACCCCGTTTTTGAAAAAAAGTATTGAGAAATTAAAAAAATGACCTCTCTAAGAATCAGGTTGATTGAATTCTGCCGATATCATAAGCACAGATTAGTTTTGTGAGTTTCTCCAAGTTTATCCCGATTTATCATACTAATCCGGCCATATAGATTCTCAATTATTCTTTAAAAGACTGTGATATATATTCGTTTATTATTGTATAACACCATTATTATTTAAAACGCCTCGGTAAAAATGATGAAATATTAAAACTTCCATGATATTGTCATTGATGGCTCTATTTTCTCTCTTTATTTAAAATATATTATGTATAATAATTTATGGACCTCCAAATGCACCTGTAAAGCCCATTATCTTTTCTAAGAATTAATAAATATAAAATAAAATAGAAACATTTATTAACGTAGTATATATTATTTAAACTATGTAAAGATGAATATTCTTTTTGAAAAAAATAAGTATTATATCCAAGTGTCCATTATCCATCCACTTCTCTTCTTTCCAACGAAACTAAATGTAGCGTTCTCTAAATATTTTGTTGTTACTTTTATGTGTATGTATCAGATATCATTTTTAAAAAAAACATGGTTCTGAGTGTGATTTCTGGATCTAAAAAGTTATTGTATGAAACTTTTGAACAATATTTTTATACAAAAAAGTATTTTCAGGAGAAAAAAAAATTGTAAAACTATTAGCTATTTCGCTCTATTTAGAATCTAAAATTTAAAGGTACGATTCCAAATCCATAAGTTTTAAATTCTGAACGAAGTGAAGAAGCTAGTGTTTTTACAATGATATTTATTTTTATTTATTTTTTCTGTGTACAACTTTCTACAACTTTCTGTGAAATACTTGTCCAAAAATTTCAATCAATAACTTTTTGAAACCGGATTTGCCTCTAGATTGTACTTTAAAGAGGTCATTTTTTGAATTTCTCAATTTCTTCAATTTTTTTTTTTGGATAAAATTACCCAAAATTTGACAAAAACAACTTGGAAACCATCATTTTTTGATCCGAATTTTATAAAAATTTAAACATAGATAGAAAATCAAATAAGAAAGGTTTTAGTGCAAGAAAATTTTGAAAATGTAAAAAAAAATTTTGGACATTTTTCTAACATTTTTTTTTCTCTTTTATTTTTTATATTATTAACTTCCCTCGTTCAGAATCGTTTTATTGATTAAATGATTTATCGTTTCTTTAAAATAAATACATCCGTCAAGAGAATCGCACCCATCGTGCGAAGTATGTCCGGCTTTTTTATAGTTATAAATTATAATATGTTAATACTCAAAAATGTATTTGAAATATGGAAAACCAAATTTTTTTTAAATGAGTAATGCGTATAACATAAACATGTATACATAATATGTATAAATATTTAAATTAAAAAATTGATGTAAAATTAGTTTGCTTTAATGTTTATTGTGTAAACATTTTATTATTTCAATTTTTTTTAATGAATTTTTGAAATGTTTAATAAATTAAAAACCATCTAGGTACATCTTTTTGTTAGAGAAAACTGCTAATTGTTTTATACTTTCATATAAACATAACAAAAATTTTTAGATTACAAAAAACTATCTCAAATCATTCCCCAGATAATTTCTACTCTACTGTAATCAATTCACATTTATTATATAACCAACTACTATATGTTACCACCGAAAAAAAAAAATGGTTTTATCACATTTATAAAATTGGTAACCAAAATGAAAAATGAAACTGAATGCATTTTATGGCGGCTACTAACTATGGTAGCTCAATTTAACATATAGGAGAATCATATGCATATTTGGTGTATCATTCCATGTAGAGAGCCTATATATCAGAGAGTGGCCTCTGGTGTCGTCATTTCTGATTGGTTCCTGTATTTACAATGATAAAAATTTCGTCCAAACAATATTATCAAATAATTAATATGAAATATTATTGTTTTATTACTGATAGATAGAGCGCGGGCTACTATGCAATTGCATATTTTTTTCCTTTTAATATTTTTGGATTTTTATCAGTTATCTCCACAAATCGTTATAATTTGAAGCTAATGGTGAAATTTTTTTTTGCATATTTCTGCATATTTAAAGGTTATTGCATATTTTTGCATATTTTGGAAAAATTCAAAATATTTTACATATTGAAGTGAAAATCTAAAAAAATGTGTAAAATAATATTTTGTCAAGTAGAAAAATTAAAACTAAATAATAATTTATATATATATATATATATATTTAGTAGAACGTTCGTTCTCAGTCTTTAAAAATATGTTAACCGAAAAAACGACATAAATTCACAGAAGAAAAACTTGAAATGCATATGATTATTCATTTTAATAATAAATAAAATTTTAAAAATAAATTAAGTTCTGAAAATTTCCTACATTTTTTTTTATTAAGTATTTAAGTAATCAATTGTTATAAGTTTTATTGTAAATTTTAAATAAATAAAAAATTATTGCATATTTTTTTTGCATATTTTCATGATTTTTACTGCATATTATATGGCATATTTTGATACTTTTAAGTGCATAAAAATTCGCGCTCTACTGATAGACCACAGATATCTATATTATACTAGATAAGGTACTCACTGCATTGCACATAAAAATCACAAATAGTGATGCCCGATTTCAAGCTCTTATCACATGGCCGCCATATCGCTGGTTGGCAAAACATTTGAATTCGTTATGGAATCGAGTAAAATATTAATATTACCTATTCTATATACATTTTGGACTTTCTTTATTATAAATCAGTTCTAGTTATTATGGATCTTATTTCTATGATTTATTTTATTTATTGGAGGTCTTTAGAAAATGTTCTAAATGTGTTGTGTATTAATTTTATGAAGTATTTAATTGCATGAAATAAAGTATGAATATTTCAATATTTTACTAAGTGCCTACCTATTATTAAAAAAAAAAAATAAAAAATGATAATGTACCAAGAATTACTAACACAAAAGAAAAAAGCCTAACACGGATATACTTTCACACCAAGTGTATTCTTTGCTCCTTGAGAAGGAAGTTCTTGGTTAGTATATTGAATTTTAATAAAAAAGGAAAAATCATTTCTTCAATAAAACAGTTCTGAGTGATGCTTTAGTTTATTCATGAAATCATGACAATTACACTTAAAAGTTTTTAAATTTATATTACACTACTGAGATGAGAAAAAAAAATAATGAAAAAGTGTTAAAAAAAAATTGCACAAAATATATTTTATATTTTTTTTTTACTAGGCTCAAAATCTAAAAAGTTAGGTAATTAAATTTAAAACCATATTATTAGTAAATAAAATATTTTTGTTGCATGTAAATTTTTTAAAGTAGATTATATAGATATTCATGTTTAGTATACATAGGGTTACCACAATTTTTTAAGACCAAATCTGGACACTAAAGTTATTGCAGAGGGGGATACGACCAGAATATTGAATAAGGATAAGGGTTTTTATTAGAACAGGTTAATTAAAAAAATAAAAGCAAATACATAATACTGTTATTTTATTAATTCCATTTTTAATCTATAAAACTTAAAACTACCTTATATTGGTTAAAAATAATTAATTTGGTCAAAAGACGCCGTTTACTGACTTCCCTACACGTTTTTAACTTTACTACATAATGCAAACAAATTTTTAAATATTGCTTACTAATTAATGTAATCAAATTTAACCTATGGTTTTCTAAAACGGTATCATTAATATTTTATAGATATTAATGATATCTTAAAGATATTATAGATATTAAAAATATTCATATCTTTAAAAATAATGTAACTAAAACCAAATGTAAAACAGTGCTAATTCAAAATGTTTTGCCAACCAAGAAAAAACGTGGCAAAGCAGTTTATGCTTCATATGATAACGTGAGTACCTTATCTAGTATAATATGATGTGCTGATAACACAGATATCTATATTATAATCATTGAACTCTATATGATAACTGGAATGCTTACCCGCCATCACGATTTAAGATATACTTAAATATCTTAAGTATATCTTAAATCGTGCCCGCCATAAGACCAATGTAAACAAAACCGAAAGAGCGTGTTAGAAAAAGACAGCAGATAAGAGTGGTGTTGCTATCTCATTTTATCGCACATACAATAATATATAATTATTTAGTATATTTTACTT
>JAIPRM010014048.1:0-11000 GCA_025469315.1 Stegophylla sp. TES_Ste_2020
CCGCCCCCAATTGTAAACTCCACCAGAATACCGATTTGATGAAAAGGCAATAAAATTTTCTTACCTGTGATAAATGCCTGAATGGCTGAATACTCTGCAAGTGTTACGGTTTTTGGACAATGCGTCAACAGTAAAATCAATTTTTTGTTTTTCGTAAATGTTGTGTGTAACAAAATAATTTATAGTTCAATATTTATGTTTAATTTTTCAAAACTGATAATTATTATTGTGTATTAGTCGAAGCTTCGTTCTGAATCGTTTTATTGAAGAAATGATTTATCGTTTCTTTAAAATTCAATACACCTGTTAAGAGTATCCCACACGACGTGCGAAGAACACCCGTCAAGTGAAGTACACACTCTCTTATATTAACATTTATTTGATCCGTAATTATAAACTTAAACGTCAGCAAAATATTATTTCTCCTTATTGAGTAGAACTAGATGGTGAGAATATTTTTGTTAAGGTTATGTAAAACGTAATTTAAATGTAAACTTTTAGAAACTGTTGAATGAAGAAAAATCATTATTTGACGGAAACATTGTTTTTAATTGATTCTATCCTAAAATAATTAATAATAAAAAAATAAATAAATAAAGCTGATTAACTATATTTAAGATTATCTTCCTAGAGCTAGCGTTAGTTTTGGAGTTACGAGTAAATAATTTAAATCAATTATGACCATAAAATACATGCTATAGCATTTTTTCTCAATTTTCTCTAAGAATATCATGCCATCCAAAGTTTTTAAATTATTGTAACCTCCCCCCACCCACCCATTTCAAAATCCTTCGACCGTCGCTAAAATCGATTATTCTCACGAATAATGAAATGAAATTATTTTGTTATTATATTATTTAACATACTCAATATATAAAAAGAATAAAACTTCTAAAATAAACAATTATTCAATATAATATACTTAACTGATGCTCCGCTTAAGATTGTTTTATTGAAGAAATGATTTATTTTTTCTTTTAATTTCATGGTCTTCTTCTTGACTCGCCTTGATTTAACTCGACTTGATTTTTATCAGTTATTTATACTGAACAATATAATTATTATTGCCAGTTTTTTTATTGAGTATACTTAACGATCTAATAATAGAATAATCCAGGTTTATTTGATTATTCATGAGTATGATACATTTTTCCGTGTTTTAAAATTTAAAGGTCTTATAATTCAAAAATTCACTCGACTGGTTCTAACAAAAATGTAAATATAAGTATAGCTAGTAAGTTAATGATAATAAGCAAGTAGATAATTTTCCACTCAAAAAACAATAAATTGAATGCCATAAAAATAATAACGAAAAGCAATCTGCCATTTTTCGGATTAACAATCTTTTGAGCTGTTATGTACTTTAAACACTAGTTAAAATTATTCGTTGAGCCATATAACAAGAAAATTTGACCACGTAAGTAATAAAAATGAGAAATGAGATATTTCTAATGTTTGGGAAGCAAATCATCATGACTAGCAAAATTATGTCATTTAGTCCAGCGGTTCTAACAAAAAATGAGAAATTTCCGAAATTTTCAAGATGCTGTGCTTAACTCAAAATTGATCAAATGTTTTTGAACATTTTATGAAATATTTTCGTGACTATTTTTAGTAGTTGGTGAAAGTTTCATGTCGCTAACTGCATTATTTTAGAAGTTATGTTAAAAAGTAATTTTCAATTTTACTGAAATTCCGGTAATTGCATATTTTGCCGTTTTTTGTCAATTTATTTCAGTTTTTTCGCATTTAAAAAAAAAATATTGAGAAATTTGAAAAATGATCTCTTTAAAGTACCATTTGGGTTCGATTTCGAATCTATAAAGTTACTGGTCGAAACTTTTGGACAGGTATTTCTATACGAAAAAGTGTTCACAGAGAAAGAAAAAAAAAAATAAACATCATTGTAAAATCATAAGCTTCTTCACTCCGTTCAGAATCTAAAATCAGATGGATTCTTTTCTTAAAAAACCCGATAAAATCGTACACAACATCATATTAAACACTACGGGTTTTGGGGTTTTAATGGAAAAAATTTTTAAAAGTCCAAGTTTTTGCCAACCCTGAGTCATAAGACAATCTAAATATTTTGTCTTAATTTTATAAATTATTTTCTGAGTTTCTAAATAATATTGAGCAATATAAATATAATTCATAAGCATGTAAACACAATTATATAATTTACATATATATATATATATATATAATATGATTAATATATAAATAATAAAATGTAAACATAATAAATATTAAATTGCATATTTAATGACACAAAAAAAAATAATCAAGTACGTAGTTTTTTATTGTACACTTTGTTAAATAGAATAATGAAATGGAACGTGTGTACATACATGTGAGTCCAAGGTAATCTCGATTGTGCAATTGTTCTAGACAAAAAAGCGAATTATAGCATCATATTTAAATAACTCAGGAACATATTATTTTTTTAATACAAGTTTTTATATGTTAAAATATATTATTGATTACATGGCAACACGTGTAGTATCAAAGAGCATATAAAAAAAAAATGACAATTATATAATTAAAGAAGATGGGTTAATTCATATTTTATTTTTTTGTGTTTTTGTTATAAAAGTTGATAATATTACAATTTTATAACAGACATAATCCTTTATACTGTATTAAATATATTTTGACTTCACTGTAATTTAGATGTTATGCATCATAATCTAATCGATTCCATGTTTTATCGCTGGGGTCCAATCAAAAAAAAAAAAAAATTGCTTTCTGTATAAAAATTCATTGTCATATTGTTATGGAGAAAAAAATCAATTATGAGTGTTAGATAATTTAATCGATAAAGTTAGTAACTAATATTTTTATTATCTATATAATCGAATTATATCTCGATAAAAAAAAAATTACATTTATATTAAATTGTGTTTTGAGGCGATGCTCTTTTTTGTCCTCCCTCCCCTTTCCTCCCCATGACTACAGTCCAAAAACGGACGAAATTTTAATTTAAATTGCGAGCTTGTTAAAATTTAAAAATTTTCATTTTAACTACTGAAAAAACTGTGGGCGAAATCCCGCAAAAAGAAATATCAGCTACTGTTTACTTACTTTTCTGAAAAATTAACGGTCGCTGAAATATTATGGCACAGGAGGCTTCAATTTTGTTGTAGCTATACTTCACATATTGAACCCACGAATACATGTACGTGCTGAAAGTTAGCTCAAAATTAGTATGCTACCACAGCTTGTTTTTCCACCATTTTGGGTCAGTGTTCGCGTTATATATTATATAGGCGGGAAGAAATTAGAAAACTATCAACTCTGTAGTGTAGAGGTTCCCAAACTTTTTATGGTACGACCCATTTTGAAAATTTTTTCAATTTTGACGACCCACCAATGAAATGTCCATCTTTTAGATTCTAAACGAAGTGAAGAAGCTAGTATTTTTACAATGATGTTTATTTATTTTTTTTTATTATTTTTTTTTTCTGTGTACAACTTTTCGTATAGAAATACTTGTCCAAAAGTTTCGATCAATAATTTTTTTGAAACCGGATTTGCCTCTAGATTGTATTTTAAAAAGGTCATTTTTTTAATATCTCAATCCTTCAATATTTTTTTTGGAAAAAACTACCCAAAATTTGACAAAATCGACTCGGAAACCATAATTTTTTGATCCGAATTTTATGGAAATTAAAACATAGATAGAAAATCATATAAAAAAGATTGTGGCGCAAGAAAATTTTGAAAATGTGAAAAAAAAGTTTTGGACATTTTTCTTATTTTTTTTTTCTCGTTTATTTTTTATATTATTAACTTCCCTCGTTCAGAATCGTTTTATTGAAGAAATAATTTATCGTTTCTTTAAAATTAAATACAACCGTCGAGAGAATCCCACCCATCTTGCGAAGTATGTCCATTGTCCATCTTTTATTTATTTATTTTTTTGCTCTATTGCTTCTTGAGCAACGGAAATAAAAAAGATATAGTGTAAAATATTGCATTTTGTAACTATTTAATTTTTTATCCAACAATTTTTATAACTGTAATAAAATTATTTATTTGTTTATTTTTAAAAAATTCATAAGAGTTAATTAAAATCATGTAGGTATATACGAGTAATTGAATAATTAAAAAAAAAAATTGAATTGAATATGAACAAAGCTCGTCATACTTCGCACCATGAGAATTTTTCATTCAAAAAAATAATAATGCATATATTAAAAATTTTATTTCACAAAAATTTTTTTCATTTTATAGTTAATCTATATTAAAATTTTTATAAAATTTAGATTGAAAAAAAAATGTAAAGGCGTTTTTGTCCAATTTTGGGTAGTTTTTCCAAAAAATTGAAATACTATTGAGAATTTTGAATAATGATACCTTTAAAATAACATCTAGAGGCAAATTCTGATTCAAAAAACTGCTAGTTGAAACTATTGGACAAATGTCTTTTAACAAAAAAGTGTTTTACAAAAAAAATTTTTAAATAAACATCATTGTAAAAACTAACTTCATCAATCCACTCAGGATCTAAAATTTAACGCGACCCACCAAAAATTTAATCGCGACCCACAGTTTGGGAACCTCTGCTTTAGTGTATACCTGCAAGACCCTTAAACAGATATATTGTGTATACTGTATACCCATCATTTGTATCTCGTTTGGATAAAATATTGAAAATTGCTGATATTTGCTTAAGTAAATTCGTCCCCTCGATCGATCGAAGATTGCCCCCCCCCCCGGGTTATACGTGGAAACCCACCTCCTAAATAACTATTTACCGTTTGTTATCATGGAAATTCCAATGTCTCGAGTAGAATTATTACAGTGTTTTTATGATAATAATTATTATTCTTACAACCTTAATACAATATGTCCCTATTTGAACCTATAAATTACAATATTCAAAATAGTTACATACGTTCGATTTACATATCATGAATAATAGCAGGTTAAGTTGAATGAGAAGGAAGTATAATAATTATTTTATTAAGGTCATATTTTTTGTACAGTAGTCGAATTATACAATGAAAATTGTAATAATTCTATTATTATTTTTTTTTACAAATTTGAGTATATATTTAGGAGCCTGGGTCAAGTGCCTCTACTATGATATTTTATTAAGGCTTAAGATAACATTTTTAAATGAATTACAGTGTAATTCATGTTTAGTATTAAGTTAGGCTGTGTATTTAATGCAGTAACAAATTTAAAACAATGTATTTCAGATCTCAAAAATGCATTTAAAATTGTTTTTAAATCCACTAAAAATTAAATTTTTTTTATTTTTTATTATCATCTTATTAATCAGAAAAATTTAATTTTTATGTTTGTATTCATTTTAATTTCATATATGAAAATTCAAAATCAGAGGTTTCTATTAAAAGACAAATTAAAGGTTGTAATACATTTATACAGCTTGTGTGTAAATAAAAATACTTGTGTGAAAATGTTTATTGAATGAATTTGATAAAAAAAAGCCAGACATACTTCACATCATGGGTATTCTTCAATCCTCGGGTAGAGCTTGATGGGTGTGTTAAATTTTAAAGAATCTATAAATAATTTCTTCAATAAAACGATTTGGAGAGAAGCTTCAGTTTAAGACAATTTTACTTAAAAATTATAAAGTTTATTACAATTTAAGAAAAGTATCGTGGTTAAAATGAACACATTTCAACATTGTAGCTTACTATTTTATGTAATATTTATCACTTGGTTATCAACAACTATTATAAAGTTAACTGTAACGTCTTATAAATGTGAAAGATAATTTTCAATTAAAAAAAAAATTCAAAGCATACATCAAAAATTCTCATTTTAGAATATTCACCAAATGCTATATTACCTAGTTAGTAGTTTCAACATTTTTCAGGTACAAAAAACTGTACTTATTTAAAAAGTAAAAATTAGGTTTTATGTGATCGAATTGTAACTTTTAAATTCTGAGAATTATTTTGATTGCGAGGGACTGAGCCTATCTACTCCTTCCCTTAATTAATCTTCACGTAAATTAGAAGTATTATTTAAAATGTAAGTATTTTTAATTGGTTTATATTATAGAAAACGTTATGTTCATATTATAATAACAATGGCGACACTGTTCGTCTGCTTATGGTTGTGTTGTGCTAAGGAAGAAATATTTATAAAAAAAAAAAAAATGACTATACATGTGTACACGTGACTTGGACGTGATTATATTAATATAGACACCTGTAACCATTGTAATTTTTTTTTATCTATGATTATTAGCTTCGTCACTAGAATTATTATGTATTTTATCATTTATATATACTTACTTACCTATTGGATATATTATTATTACACGAAATAATAGTGTTAATTTTCCCGTAAATTAATTAGAAAATATAAAAATTATAACATAAAATATTATTATTGATTAAAATATCAAACTGATCTGTATAAACCACCTTATTCATAACATTGTGTATCTAAAAATACTAATTGATTTAATAGTAAAACAATTAATATGTTTTTTATCATTCCAATAATAGTTTATTATTATGTTTACTAAACAAAAGTAAAGCAAAGATTATTATTAAAGTGAAGTATAGACAAGAAAGTCAGACATACTTTGTACCATGGGTATTCTTTGTTCATTGGGTCAGATACTCTTAGTGCCCTTGGTGGGTGTATTGCATTTTAAAGAAACGATAAATTCTTTCTTTGATAATACGATTCTAATCGAAGTTTGTTATAATAATATAAAGAACAACAATAGTCATCATTTCCACATACCCACCAAGAGTGTCTTACTCGAGATCGAAGAATACCTATGGTGTGAAGTATGTCCGGCTTTTTTGTTTATATTCCACTTTACTTTACCTCAATTTACTTCACTTTACTTTTTTTTTATCCAACAAGCAAAAGAAAATCATTTTGATGAGAAAAAAATTTTCTTGTTCTAAAATATTTCTTTTATTATTGTTTAACTATTTTTAAATTTTCATAAAGTTTGGTTTAAAAAATGATAATTTCCGAGCTTTTTTTGTCAAATTTTGGGTATTTTTTAGTAATACAGTGTATAAGCAACCCTGTATCCTAAAACAATAAGTTGAATAAGTTGCGAAATAATAATGAAAAAAAAAATTGTAATTTTTTGGGATTAATTATCATTTGAGTTTTAATTTTAACTTATAACTATAGTCAAAAATTTAATTTCAATAAATTTCTTTTTTAAAATAATTTTAAAAACTACTTTCTAAAAGATTTCAAATGTCCATTAAAAATATCATAATAATTGTGCAATTGCCAATATATTTTACACGCAACTTTTGATTTATAAAATTTTATTTGTAAAATTATATTATAACATACGGTGGTAAAACCAACAGTATCTGTTATACATTCCTCACATACCAAAAATACTTCCACGAGAATGTAAAACATCAATTTAAATATATAAGTATAGGTTACCTCACTTGTATGTGTACTACTAGTGCAATTATTTTTATGAAACGAGACAATTCCAACTGAGTAGTAACGCACGTGCAAAATATTTGTAAATGTGATACAAATTTTAGTTGATATAATTCACGTATAACATTCTAAAATTTAAATTCTTTGATGTTTATTCTTGAAGGAATTCAAGTATAAAGTATATATATATATATATATATAACATATCAGTGTACTGACTTATTTTTAAATTCTATTGTTCTAAATTGGTTAAATTGGTAACATAAAAATAACATAATATCTATATGACCATGTAAGTAACCATATTATAGTGTATAATATGTTATCATTGTTACTGTAAACCTATTGATGTTTTATTTCAATGACTGTTCACGTGACTGATTAACATAATATTATTCATAATAATTTACATATTATAAAATATCGATATTTACATATTATATATATATATATATATATATATATATATATATATAATACGTATAAACTTATAAGCTTAACGAGTTGATTGATTTAATTATTTTAAACCTGGCAGTAAGAAGTTTTTTCCATTTTTTTTTTTTTTTATCACATTATAAACTTCCTTTGTTCATAATCGTTTTATTGAAGATTGATCATCTATCGTTTTTTTAAAATTCAATACACCCGTTAAGAGAATCCCACCGGACGTGCGAAGAACACCCCGACAAACGAAATACACACTTTTTTTAATTTCAGTTCATAATATCAAGAATTGAAAATTTTATCAGCAAAAAAAGTACAAAAATGGAGTATTTCTAAAATATATTTGTACAATAAGTAGTTAAATTTTGTAGAGAAATATTTCAAAATTTACCATTAGTTTTGAATTTCCCACTAAGTTACTAAAATCAATTTAATAAAAATGTAGTTTAGGCATATTATTTTACAGTGTTTCTCAAATTTAAAATAATTTTTCCTTATTTTCAGAAATTTTTAAAGAATTTGTTTAAAATCCTATGTAAAATACCATCCAAAGAAAATTTCTGATCTATAAAGTTGTTGGATGACATTTTTAGATATGTTTTATTACACGAAATTGGGTGTGCAGAAAAGTATGAAATAAATTAACATAATTTTGAAACTATCAGCCTTTTTTCACTCTACTCAGAATCTAAAATAGCAAATTTCATATTACCTTACTCATGCTTACTCTAATATATACTTACCTATATTAATGTCTTAATACTATGAAATGGATGAATTTAAATCGACTTTGATTTATTACGTTTTTTGCATGTTGTATATAATATTTAGTAGATTAATAATTATTATTCGTAAACCGAAACAGTGTAATAAATTTTGAATATATTATTAATTATGCTAAATACATTGCAATTTTTAAAGTTTTTGTTAATTTATCAAACTAGTTTTTTTATTTTTGAACTGCAGCCATTATATTATTATACATTATATAACTGCTGAATCATTTTTCTTATTATTTTAATTAATATGTTGGTTGTTGTTTTATAGTATATGGAAATGGTTATAAATTTTATCTTGTACCTATTACTGAACGAAATGACGAGTGTGCAGATTACAGTAATTGTCAGTTAGGTCAATATATATATATAATATATATATGTATATTAAAAATATTTTTTATTCTAGTAATTTAAAACAGTGGATTTAGTTTTTCATTTAGATGGGTACCTGTTGGAAATAAACCACTAACGACTTGTTGATGGTGCTCACTTTTCATATAGCCATGACTACGTATATAATAAGTAATAATAATACATGCACATAATAAATCATTATTTCTGCAGAAATAATAGTAGATTTGTACCTAATATAAAATTACATTAAATAACCGCTCGTATTATTTGAAAGTATGTATTACAAAACCCTTGAAATGATAATAAAACACCTAGTCGGTTATAAGTAGGACACTGATCAAAAACCAAAACTGACCGTGTCTCATAATTTATGATCTCGGTGTCCTATCTCACTTTTCATCAGAAAACAATTTACCATAGGTTTCGTTCGATTTTTAACAAATTTATTCTGGTACAATATTGAAAAAGTCCTCACTTAGTGAATTGATTACCAAGTTAGGCTGACAACCAATGAACCGATAGGACATTACGCCGACACGCAATTTAAATATAGTTAAATGTATTTTACAAATAATACTTCTGACTATTTTAGATTCTGAACGAAGTGAAGAAGCTAGTGTTTTTACAATGATGTTTATTTTTTTCTTTTCTGTGTACAACTTTTCGTATAGAAATACTTGTCTAAAAGTTTCTATCAGTAACTTTTTGAAACCGGATTAGCCTCTAGATTGTACTTTAGGTCATTTTTTGAATTTCTCAATTCTTTAATTTTTTTTTTTTTGGAAAAAACTACCCAAAATTTGACAAAAACGACTTGGAAACCATCATTTTTTGATCCAACTATATGAAAATTTAAAAATAGACAGAAAATCATATGAGAAAAATTTTGGCGCAAGAAAATTTTGAAAATGTGAAAAAAAAATTTTGGACATTTTTCTAACACTTTTTTTTTCTCGTTTATTTTTTATATTATTAACTTCCCTCGTTCAGAAATGATTTATCGTTTCTTTAAAATTCAATACACCCGTTAAGAGATCCCACCCATCGTGCGAAGTATGTCCGGCTTTTTTCTTGCGATGGTACACATATATCATTAATTCAATTTGACGGGTATTGAAAATTAGTCTATAATACAATAATAATAGAAATAACAAGACATTATTTTGATATTAAACAAATACATTTTATTTTTGTTTGATATAATTCTGAACAAAGGTAGTTAATTAAATATAAAGAATATTAATTGTCGTTTTCAACACACCCACCAAGAGTATTTGACGACCCCAAGAAAGAAGGTATCCGCGGTGCGAAGTATGTCCGGCTTTCTTGTCTATATTTAATAAGTCGTTTATTTAAATTTCTACACACCTAATCTATATCTGACCCCAGGAGCGAAGAATACCCGTGGTGCGAAGTATACTCGTTTTTTTTTTCTTAAACAATTTTGGTGTTTTTAAATTTTTATTTAAAATTTATTTTAATCTCAAATAATTAGATGCTTTTTTATTTTATAATTATGTTTAATATATTATACTGTTATAGTATATTACAAGTTTTATGGCAATTACGGTTTGTTATTAATGTTATTACTATCTGTAAATCCTCTGATCTTATCAAGTTTTTGATCTATTTTAATTTGTATTTTAAAACGTTGATTTTATGTTAAACAGATTATGACGCTCCATTCTGTTTCTTTGTTATTATTATCTTAGTCGTCACACATTTTGTTTTGTATTCAATACTCTAACTAAAATTTTTTATCTGATACATTGATGATGATTTAGTAATTAATCCGTGTTATCATTTATTCGTAGAAGCTGGTATCTAATCTTTTCCTATTAATCATTTTTATTTTCTCTTGATAATTAAATACTTTGAAATTTAAAAAGCCGGACATACTTCGCACGATGGGTGTACTTCGCACGACGGGTGGTATTCTCTTGACGGGCGTATTAAATTTTAAAGAAACGATAAATCATTTCTTCAGTAAAACGATTCTGAACG
>JAIPRM010014049.1:0-11000 GCA_025469315.1 Stegophylla sp. TES_Ste_2020
TGTTCAGAATCGTTTTACTGAAGAAATGATTTATCGTTTCTTTAAAATTTAATACGCCCGTCAAGAGAATACCACCCGTCGTGCGAAGTACACCCATCGTGCGAAGTATGTCCGGCTTTTTATTGTTGCACGTTAAACATATAATATGCATTCTAATTGTTTTGATTATTTTTTTAATTTTCATTCAGTAAAATAGATTTAAGTTGCAAATGTTATGAGATGCTTAAAAAATAGCAGAGTAAGCTAAAAATGTATTTTATGATACAGAGAGCTCATATTAAAAATTTTATTTTGCTTTTTTGCATATTTTGTTTGCTAAATTTTAGTTTTCACTGCTTTTTGGATTTTCTAAGACTTTTTTGCATTTTTACCTGGTTTTGAGTCAAAATCGGTCATATTTTATGAATTTATATTTTAGTATACGTGTTTTTAGATGTTTTTCAATTGAATTATCAAGCGAAAATTGTAAATGTATTGATTAGGTAAATAGAGCGATTACGGTGCTGCCAACATACCTTTTAAAAAAAAAATAGTGATTTGTCTAAATTAAAATGTGATTCAAATCCCTTGGAAGGTGAAGAAAACTGAATTACTTGGTGAACTTAAATGTAGCAATATTGTACGTTTCAAATTTGCACCAATTGTATCAGTAGACATAGAACGCTCATTTTAGACGTAAAAAAACTTTGTTGGCGGACAACCGCCGTGTAAGTACAAATTCGAAAATCTGACCATGCATTTATTAATTCAATGTAACACTCAAGGTGAACACTTTAAATCGCTTACTTTTATTTTAAATTTTTTGAAGATAACAAATGAGGTAATTTTTTTTTTTTACAAACCTTCAGGATTCTGATCAGAATGACTTAATGATTTCAAAAAACTTAAGCAATTACTTTTAATAATTTGTTAGTTATTTATAATTAATAAATTTCCTTTTTTTTTTTTTTTTTTTTTTTGCATATTTTGTTATTTTTAGCGCATATTTATGCAATTTTGAGTGCTATAAAATCCCCACACTGGTTATAACTAGATACGACGAATATTGCTATAGACAATCCGACACCCGAGTGTAACACAAGTGCGCGTGTTAATAATGATGAATAGCCGAGCAAAGTTTAACTCGAATCCTCGTTGTTAATTTTCAGTATACCTCGCGCGTCGAGGTGTTTACAATGGAATAATAATAATATAGAGATTTAATTCGTAAGATTAATAATTCAATGCCGGTTTATTATACACATCCAATATTCACGAAGGCTTCACACGACAGGTGCTTTGTTCGCTTATTACCACCACCCACCACCCACCCCCCCCCACCAGAACCCCAGAACTCGTCGCCTTCACGCGCAGACCAAACGCCGCGAAATAACGATTTAATAAATTATTATTATTCTAATGCCAAACAATATTAATTGTTGTCGCCCAACTACGTATATATTTTATTTATTTGTAAATTTAAACGAACTCAGTTTACAATATTATTGTGACACACGTCTAGGATTTACATAATATTACTGATTAATTTTAAACAATATAATACAATAGTACTATATAAATAATTATTAATAATTGACATGTTTAAGTATACAAATGCAGTGTTTAACAACGTTAAGATTGAAATAATTCACTGAAAGAAAAACATAAAAAAATACAAAAATAACAATGAAAACTATACTTAACGTTATATTGACATAGAATGTAACATTTTTATAGGATAGCTAAAAGATTATTTAGGTAATGATTAAAATCATTTAGTGAAACGCAGGAAAAAAGATCAATATTTAAATTATTTACAAATTGCATTAATCAATTTATTGGTGAATTTTGACCATAATTTGAACGTTGGAGTGGCACATAAAAACTATATAACTGCCTCAATTTGTTAATTTAAAAATAAAACATAGATCGAGTCTCTTCCATCTATTTTCAAGAGTTTCTAATGTAGAATAATATTATGTCGCATTCTCATTACATTATAATGGATAGAAAAATAAAATTCCGTTTAAATTTTGAGTCACTTAAGGCGGAACAGGGACGTACACGAAAGGATAATTTCCTCCTCCCAGTATGTCGTTTAATTTTTCAATCTAACCCTTGTCAAATATTTGATTATTGATTTAATATTTGATTTAATTGCCCAAAAATATTCGCCCAATGACATTCTCCACTTAGGTACCAAATTTTATAAAAATCGACTGTACCAATTTTCTTTTATGTGAGTTGAAATTTGTGAATTTTTAGGTAAAATTAACGAATTCCGTTGGAATGCTATCTTCAAACGGTTGAATATAAGTTGACTCAGGATTTTCAAGATTTTTATAAGGTCAATTAAACATATTATATGTGAATAAGGTCATATCAATTATCAAGTCTTAATATGAAGAATTAAAAATTTTATAAAATAAATATTCACAAAAAACGAGAAATTTCCAATATTTTCAAAATGCTATACTTAACTCGAAATTGTATGAAATGTTTTCGACATTTTTATGAAATATTTTCGTTATCACATTTAGTAATTGGTGAAAGTTTCAAGTTTCTAGCTACATTATTTTTTGATGATGTGTTAAAACAACGGTTCTTATAATTTTTTCGACTGATTTTCCTCGTTTTTGGAAAAAAAAATATTGATAAATTAAAAAATTACCTATTTAAAATACCATTTGAGTGTGATTTCGGATCTATACGAATAAATGTGTACAGAAAAATAAAAAAGCCGGACATACTTTGCACGTCGGGTGGAACTCTCTTGACGGGTGTATTGAATTTTAAAGAAACGTTAAATCATTTCTTAGATAAAACGATTCTGAACGAAGGAAGTTAATAATATAAAAAATAAATGAGAAAAAAAATGTTCAAAATTTTCTTGCGCCAAAATCGTTCTCGTTTTATTTTCTATCGATATTTAAATTTTAATATATAGTTCGAATCAAAAAATGATGGTTTTCGAGTAGTTTTTGTCAAATTTTGGGTAGTTTTTCCAAAAATAAAAATAAAAATTGAAGAATTGAGAAATTCAAAAAATGACCCGTTTAAAGTACCATTCAGAGGCAAATCCGGTTTCAAAAAAATTGCTGATCGAAACTTTTGGACGAGTATTTCCATACGAAAAGTTGTCACTTCTTTCAGAATCTAAAACTTTTCCGTTCGTCCTCCCTTCGCTCCCTTTTACTCGCGAAGTTAACCATCTATCCTCCGGCCTAGCCGACTTCATAATTTAATATCGCGTTTTCCGACAATTAACGCTGAATAATCGGGTTGATTGCCGCCGAGACTAATTATAATATTTTCAAGGTCACTAATTGTGCCGTTCGTCGTCGTGACTTTCCATTAACGAGATGTAATAATAATAATATTTCTTCGCAGTCTGTTTCCGCGCGAAAACACTCCGAGTCTTATAAATCATTATCAATTAACAACGCGGACTAATATTATACAAACCGAAATGAGTTCGTTTTGTGTCGCTCGTGTAATCCGCTTTCCAAAACGAATTAATTCGCATTTTCCGAACGGCGAGGAGAACGTAATGTTAATTAATATTATGTTTAATTTCAAATTACCTTTTACTGTTACGCGCGTTAAATGATTTATATTTACTCTAACCGAATTTCGAATGGATTTTTCGAAAATGTGATTTATTGTCACGGCATAATATTTTTATACCGCATACGTCCTGTTTTATACAGGATTGTCCTTTATTTCGACTCTGCGTCCTGTTATCCGGATAAACTTCTCTCAGAACATTTTTTTGTCCCGTAATTTCAAGTCTGTCTCATATAAATCCCGTATTGATTAAAAATTTTTGAAATTAAGTTATTGAATAAAATAATGTAAGAATCTAGAAATCTTGTGGATATCATTAAATAAAATATTATAATCTTAAAATGAATTCACAAGTTTTTTTAGAAAGTAAAGTATACAATATGCATGGACAAAGGATTTGAAGAAATATTTTAAAAAGTATCGATTTAGTTTAATAATGTTATTTTATGTTTTTCAAAATAATATTTTTATGTGTTTAAATTTAATCTGTTCAATTCTTAGTCAAATTTTGGGTAGTTTTTTCCAAAAAAAAAAAAAAAAAAATTGAAGAATTGAGAAATTCAAAAAATGATTTCTTCAATGTACGATCTAGATTTCAAAAAGTTATTGATCGAAACTTTTGGACAAGTATTTCCATACGAAAAGTTGTACACAGAAAAAAAAATAAAAAATAAACATCATTGTAAAAACATTAGCTTCTTCACTTTGTTCAAAATCTAAAATTAATGTTGAAAATGAAAATTAACACCGCCGCACCTGTAATAGTCGAAAAAAAAATAAGTTAAAATCGTTTTTATACACATAAGTCATTTAAAATGTTAAACCAGGGGTTCTTAACCTGGAGTCCATAGACCCTTAAGGGGTCCGTAGATGGTTACTCGGGGGTCCATGAAGTGGGTGTGAAATGTATTTTTTTTTTTTTTTAGATAACTCAAAAATAAATTTGAAATTAATTCAAACTATGTGATGAATGAAGAATAAAATTATAAACTGTTAAATTTATATTATAAATGTTTACTATTAACTTTATCGAATGAATTATAATATAATATATTATATAAAATTCATTATTTTCGTAAGTAAAAGAGGTTTTTCATATTTTGGTTATATCAAAATATATGTGTGATAATTTATTAAGAAAATAGTAATAACTTCTCATGAATTCCACTACTTGAACGAAGACAACCAAAGGGACGTACCAGTCATAATATGATATTGATATATATTTTTTTTGTCTGGTTATAAGTAAAAATTCCTTATTCGTTAACCACTTGTGAAAAGTACAGAGACAATAGACATGTTGGAAATGATAATTCATTTTTTTTTTTTCAAAAACATAATGTATTACTATGTACGTAACTTTGTCTGGTATAGATAAGTCTTAGTATTAATATCATTAAAAAGTAATTCAAAATGTATTGTTTACCATTTTTTTTGGGGGAGGGGTCCGTAGTTAAACTTTTTACTTGAAAAGGGTTCATCGACCAGAAAAGGTTAATGTAATCTTTTGAATTTGTTTCATAGTCTTAGACAATATTTTGAAATGAATAATTATTATTGTTAGACACTAAATTTTGAAATCACTTTTAAGGGCATTTTGCTGTAGCATTAACTGCGTTTCATACGAATTAAAAAAAAAAAAAAAACGATCACTTTGGTACATTTTTCAAGAGGAATATTTTTTTGAATATTACTTTTTGAATGTCTTTCTCTTCGAGATGACAGTAGTAATACGCAGTCGTCAACTCCTCCGGTCGAAATGGGCCGCGACTTCTCTCTCTCTCTTCCGCGACAACTGTTCGGGGGTGGGGGGGGCGATTCTTTTCCGGCCAATTTGGGCACGGGCCAAAAGACACACGACGTTATTAGACATTTATAGAACGGTATAAGCGTTAACCGATAATTCCGAATCCCGAAATAAAATCGGGAACAAAACCGCCTAATCCGAGGCGGCGGCGGCGGTCGGGTGATTTATATCTAGTGTATCGATCTGGCCGCCGACACATATGGACGACATTACAATAGGGAAAAGCGGGAGGGAAAAAAGCGCTGGCCCGGCCCCAAAATTCAATCGTTTCGCGACGATTGTTACAATTATTTTGGTTTGCGCGTTTCCCCCCCCTCCCCCCGCCCCGTATTTTCCTTCGGTCGAGTCGTCATAGTGAGCGACAGCGACTTTTCGACTAAAATATCACCGTTGACAGCCGCCCCCTCCCCCCCCGAGTGCCCGCGGTAAAGAGTTCATGGGCGACTATTCGTGAAAATGATTATGAAATTTGCCATTACTGATTTGAAAATAAAAAACGTATATATGAGCACTTGACACCATAAAAATAGATTACTGCTAAGTTATAATTATTTTATAATTCATAACTCATAATTAATAATGCGTTTTTTGTCGGAATTGCCATCTTTGGCGTTATACAAGAATAATAATTATTTCTAACCTCTTTGGTCAAAAAAAAAAAAGTAATGGAGAAAACTAGATAGGAGCCTATATATTATCAGAGAGTGGCCACTGGTGTGTCGTCATTTCTGATTGGTTCCTGTTTAATAAATTAATTATCAAATAATTAATATGAAATGTTATTGTTTTATTACTGATAGACACATATCATAGGCGTAAGTAGGGGGGAGGGTTCAAACCTCTCCCGTTGCTAAATTCTTAATCGAAAAAATGTGTTATTTTCACCAGATAAAATGTGCACGTTTATAATATATTAATAACAGATTTTTTTTTTTTTTGCTTATAAAAACGTATTTTCAACTCTAATTTTAGTATCAAACATTAAACTATATAATTACTCGCTTCACTTTTTTCCGCCTTCAAATGTTCAATAGGTACCTAGTATGTAAAAAAAGAGCTTATAAATATGTCGGCTACTCTTTTTGTATCCTCCTGTTTGAATTTAAGTTTGTATTGGAAAAAAAATTTATATACAAACGAGATATTTTCAGGTTTTTCGAATTTATTCTTTGGCTCAAAAGATACTATGTATTATTTTACTAGTGAACATTTAACTTTCTAGCGCCTTCATTTTTGGAGTACCTATATACTAAAACTAAATAATACTAAAATTGAATTAGGAAAAAACGTTTTTTATTAGGTACATGGTTGTTTCAGGTTTTTCGCTAATATTTCTTTATGCTTGAAAAAACTGTTGGAATTTCGAAAAAATAACCTGTATTTGATTAACATATAATTTTGATATTGCATAATATTTTCAAAATTCTTGTTCGACAGCGCTCATGCTTTCATTCAAACGTTTTCGTTTTAAACCCCCCTTCCCCCCCCCATTCAAAATTATATACCTACGCCGTTGACACCAATGATGTGCTGATAATAATGTTTGAATGAAAAATCAAGCAATATCACTCTGTGATATAATATAATATAAGCTCTCTGGAGAAAACTGTACTCTATCATTATATTATTATAATATGATAATCAGAAAAATGTTAAATATGTGTAGTCATTGCCTTTTTCGTTTGGTTTGGGGGCGATGTTATGTTATATAAGGGATCTGTTCCGGATTTTTCATTTCGTAAGTACGCGGTCACCCGAGTGAGAGGAAACAGTCGCACACTCTACACACGGTGTTGTTATTATATTATACTTTTGCCACCGCTCTGCGACGTATTTGGAAAAAAAAAAAAAAAACTGTCAGTCCGAGTCATATTATTCGAGTTCGATTGAATTTTCCCTTCCGTTTCGACCGTCGTTACTGTCATCTCGCGTGTCGGAAACTGTCGCCGCCGCGGTCCCCCTTCGTTTCTGACTCTCGCCCCTCACTCACACTCATTCCCTCCCCTCTCTCTCTCTCTCTCTCTCTCTCCTCTCCCCTCTCTCTCTCTCTCCTCTCCCCTCTCTCTGTCGACTTTCGTCGTGTCCGTGAACTCTCTGCACTCGTCCCCGGGCTGTCAACGGTATTTTAGTCACGTCGAAAAGTCGCTGTCACACGAACGAAAGAAAAATACAGTGAAAAACGAATTCGTCTATCTAACGAACGTCACGCAACACGACGATCGACTTTTGGATCAGTGCCAACGCGTGCAGAGCGCGATTTCCCCCCCCCCACCCTTACAGCCCTCCCCTGAATTCTTAGCTCGGCAATAACGTCCCGTCGTAAATATTCTGATTTCAATGAGAACGCAGCGAGCCGGTGTGCGCGGTGGTCTTAAAAAAAATGGGGGGGAGGGCTCGAGCTCTTACGTGAGGGGAAGTGCAGTGTAAAATATTTTCAATGACTTCAATTGGGATGGTTAATTCGTGAAATATTTTGCATAAATAAATCGAACGGCAAGATTGGCCTTGGACCAGTGGTTCCAAAAATCGACGCCACCACCCCCTTTATATTTATTTATTTATTTTCCTGTAAACGCCATTTCATATAGAAATATTTGTCTCGGATCAACAACTTTCTGAAACCAAATCTGTCTCTAATCAGTACATTTTTCAAATTTCTCAATTCCTCAATTTTTTTATTTTTATTTAGGGGGAGGATTTTACAAAGGACACGGAAATAATCGTTTTTTGATTCAACTTTATGAAAATTTAAATATAGATCAAATCTTATGAGAAACATTTTGGCAAAAAAAATTTTGAAAACGTGAAACAAATTCGAACAGTTTTTTTCTCCTTTCATTGCTTATTAGATAAAAAAATGTAAAGTATAAATAAGAAAGCCAGATATACTTCGCACCACGGGTATTCTTCGCTCTTCAGATCAGATACTGTCTAGGTGAATAAATGTTAAAAATGACGATTAATTTCGTTCTTTATATTTATAACTTTCTTCGTTCAGAATTGTCTTATTATTGAAGAAACGATTTATCGTTTTTTTTTTTTTTTTTTTTTTTTATTAATTCTACACACCGACTAAGAGTGTCCAAAGCGAAGAGCTGAAGAATATCTGTGGTGCGAAGTATGTCAGGCTTTCTTGTCTATACTTTACTTTACTTTTTTAAATGTATTTATTATACATATGATCAGTGGCCGTGGTGAACTTTTTTTACCTATGAGGCCAACCAAATTTGGACACACCCACTACCTATAAAACAAAAACCGCATCTTTTGAGGAGACTTAGGGAACCAGGTCAATGGGCGCAAATAGAGGAGGGAGCTTTAGGGGCTTACTACCCAAACAACCCACCCACCCACCTGTAAAAATTCAGAGGCCATGGCCTCTCAAAAACCTCTTCACCACGCCACTGCATATGATAACTAAAAAGAAAAAAAAAAAAGTGAAAAACTACCTAAAAAACATTAAAGAGAGTCGGTATGTGTTTTCTTGGAAGTCGGACGAGCATTGATTAAAAACGGTTGAAAAATACTGACGTGGACGTAATAAAATGTAAAATCAATGTCAGCTGTTGTTACACTATAATAATATGTAAGTAGTAAAAACTTTGATAATCCTTATCATATCACAAATGTTTTTAATATATATATATATGTAATATTATTTATTCCTTAGTTTTACAAATAATGAAACAATAGAAAAATGTTGGCTTAAAAAAGATGAAAATATTTTGAAAATTTTATCAACTCTAAAGATTTAACGAAAATAGATAAAAATGATTAGTATTTAACACCATTATTATGCAGTTGATTAACCTATATTGATGCATACTTACTGCCAAGAGTAAAAAAAAAAAAATGAATTTGATGCCTATTATGATTGGAAATTTTTATTGTTTATAAAACAATTTTCTGTAGTATCCCTGAATTTTTGAAGAACACTGAGAATTTTCAAAAAAATGTCTTGAGTATCAAGTACTGAGGTGATTTTGAATCTGAGAAATACGGATGAAATTTTAAGACCGGTATTCCTACCTGAAAACGTACAAGAAATTAAAAAATAAACCTTTTAAATAACACTAGATCACTTTCGTTCAACTTAAAATTAAAAATTGGAACAAAATAATGAAAGTTATCACTTATACAATATCACAACGAATTTCAACCATATTAAAATAATACATTGAATTTAGTTAAGCTTTTATCTTTTTTTATTTAGACAAAAATGTGCATCTTTTATCTTTATGTAAATTAGTATTAAACTTTTATCTTTTATCTTTTATCTTGATAATTTCTTATTCATCTTTACCGAACACTGCCGACACAAATTTCCGCACAGACTTGATTATTTTAATTTGATTTTTGTATTATTATTTAAACTGCATTTTTCTAATTAACTGTTGAGACTAATTATATTGTAAGTATTTTCAAAGATAAAAATCAAGAGAAAAAAAAAACGTGAGTACAAAATGTCGTATTTCAATGTATTTTTGCATTAATTAAATACCTTTATTGGAATGTTTATTTATCTTTAGACGAGGGGTGGGGGGGCAATTTGTTGAAAATAATAATATTAAATTACTACTTAATTTCTAATTAATTACGAACGTTTGATGCGGCTAATAACATAATTTGTAACTAATGACATAAATTTGAAAATAGCACGTAGTTTGTAATGAAATACATTTTTCCGTGTTGATTCACCACCCCCCCCCACTCCCATTTTCGCTGTTGTTGTAATAGTGTACGATCAATTTTCCGAATTAACAAAGGACGTTCGGGCACTCAAAACGTGTATTAGTCGATTGTCGATTGTGAAATGTTTATTCTGATAAAAACATAATAATTTCGATGAAATGTTTACCGTCAACTGTTACGTGACGATAATAATATAACCTATAATTTAGGTGAAAGCGAAATATTTCAAAACACTTGGGGAAAATAATCTGCTAATTAAAATGGCTAATTAAAACGAGCAAATATTTGTCATTGACGTAACGCGGTCTTGAGCCAATGGATTGTTCGCGGTAAACATGTTTTTTTTTTTTTATTTAAATACTGAGAGCCATTTGTCTAATTGATATTGTCAACAAAATCGCTAATTGTTTAAACGAAGCAATTATTATTCAACGATAATATTATAATAACCGATGTATGATTTTTCTCTTAAATGAAAAATTTTAATTTCAATTATTGATGAACTAGGAACTTTTTGCTTCTCAGAGGAGCAAAGAAGTATATTAACTTGGACGTTTACATTAACATTTCGCTTTTTCTTATTTTTAGATTCTGAACGAAATGATGAAGCTAGTGTTTTTACAATGATTTTTATTTTTTTATTTTTTTTTCTGTGTACAACTTTTCGTATGGAAATACTCGTCCAAAAGTTTTAATCAGATACTTCTTGGAACCGGATTCGCCTCTGTACTTTAAAGAAATCATTTTTTGAATTTCACAATTCTTCAATTTTTTTTTTTTTTGAAAAAACTGCCCAAAATTTGACAAAAACGATTCGAAAACCATCATTTTTTGATCCGAACTATATGAAAATTTAAACATAGATAGAAAATCATATAAGAAAGATTTTGGCGCGAGAAAATTTTGAAAATGTGAAAAAAAAAATTTTGCACATTTTTCTAACATTTTTTTTTTT
>JAIPRM010014050.1:2500-10998 GCA_025469315.1 Stegophylla sp. TES_Ste_2020
GCCATAACAGCAATACTTGTTGATAATAAATGAATAAAACTCGACATATAATAAATATTTGGAAATATTGATTTTGGACATGAAATTAGAGCTTTTAACCCATTATTTGGAAGATACTTTCCTAAAAAAATAGTTTAATTTATTTATATTATATAAGTTAAATTAATGGTATAAAATATTTATTTATCACATTGTCGTGACTAATTATTTTAAAACGCTTATGCACTAATTAATATAAAATGTTTGAACATTCATATTTACCTACAAATTCATGTCTCCTACATTTCGTACTTTTTAGTTTTTTCCTAAATTTAATACTATTGTGTGAAATCAAACTTAAGTGGAAAGTATGTGAAAATGAATATTATATCATTATTAATACACATATTAATTGAAGAATAATTGAGATTTTCAAAAAAATAACCTCTCTTGGATACCAACTAGAGGCGAATCCGGTTTCGAAAAGTTGCTGATCGAAACTTTTTGATAAATAGATAATAGATCTATACGAAAAAGTAAAAAAATAAAAATAAAAATAAACATCATATTAAATACATTAACTTCTTCACTTCGTTTAAAATCTGAAATGCTGTTCGAAACTTTTAGACAAGTTTTTCCACCCAAAAACGTGTACACACACAAGTAAATAATATAAGAAAATAAATAAAAAGTAGAAAAAATAAACATCGTAGTAAAAACACCAACTTCTTCGCTTAAATCAGATTCTAAAATATAGCGACATAGGTACCAATATATTGTTATAGACGTGGACGGGAAACACTCGAACGTTGGATGTCGTACAATGGCGGCCGTTTGCCATGAAGTTTTTAATAATACATGTTTGACTATTGCTCGTAAACGAATGCTCGGGGGAATCGCTGGGACGGATGTCATTTTGACGGTCAGCCCTGCGGGGAAGGTAATCGAAATGTTCGATTTTTGTCCACGCCGGCATCTTTTACGCATGACACGCACGAATGCACTGTCGATGTCGGGCGTATGTTTGTTTTTTAATGGAATGAAATCGCAGTGTTTGTTACGTTATGCAATATAATCGGCAAAATCACTTTTACCATTTCAAAAAGGATTATATTTATAATATATTGCATCATGGAAAGTAGTGAAAATATTTATATTGATAAAAATTTTTTAGTTTTTTAGGTTCTCAGATAGTATATTTTTAAACCTATATCATAATTTTCAAACTAAATACAATATGATATATTTCAATATCACTCCCAAAGTACCTCGTGAGTTACTCTATTTGGCTTGTAATAATATGAAATATTCGTTGATATTTTTGGACAGTGATGGATACTGTAATTGACTTAAAATAATCAAATAGCTACAAATAATATGACTCTTAATTTTATTTATAAAATCCTCGTCTTTGTTACAATTCGCTGACAAAAATTTCATTTTGTTAGCTGAGTCAATTTAGTTTCATCATCAATGGTTTTAGTACCTATTCATATTGAAATATTGGAATAAATTTGGTTTAGCTCTTCCATGACTTAATAATGTATATATATATATATATATTTTTTTTTTTTTTTGTTCATTCTCATGACATTGTTGACCCTGAAAATGATAATTAAATCATTATTTTAGCAATCATATTTAATTTTAAAGTTATAATGTTTTAAAATTTATGATATTATGCGCTGTACACTATCCATTTTGTACCTTGGTAGACAATAAGTTTTAGGAAAAATGTATTTTAAAAGATTGACGAACTCAACTCCCTTCGGAGGACAAAATTGAATATTTTTGGAAGACACAGTGCCGGCGTAGATGGTGAAACTCGAAGTCCTTCGGACCCCTCATACGGTATTAAAATTGTAAAAAGTTCACTCTACTTGTGTTGAAAACCCATATCAAAAAGTTAATGGAAAAATAAAAATGTGCTTTATTTAGTTAGACATTGCGCTTTTCCAATAATCTTTTGTCTACCGAAGTTCAAGACGAAGGATGTAGTGAGCTCGTTATCAGCACATAGTCGCAAAATTTAAATTATTGTAATTTTTAAATTAAATGCTACTGCCAAATTTCGATTTCACTGATATTTTCAGCGTCAAAAAATACATGGAAATTGAAAAAAATAAATAAATAAAAATTCAACGGAAACCATATAAAATTGGTAGTATTACGTTTACTTATAATATTAACACATAGTAGCTAACTATCAAAATGTCAACTTCAAAGTGTCATATAATTTTTTTTTTTTTTTATCATCGTTCTCTGCGTCGAAACTTACATAAGAATCAATAGTAAAATTTTTAAAAATCATTGAGTAGTTAAACCAGACATTTACCGAAATTTATCCACTGTAATATAATGAAAACTAAACAGAAACATTTATTAAAAATAGACACGTCTTCTAACAAAATTACAAAATATCCAAGTACCATGGAACGGGATGACTCCGAACAGATTTTGATGTATTTTTAAATAATTGGTTTCTTTGCTCCCCCTGGTGGATGTAAATTTTAAAGAAACGATAAATTATTTTTTTCAACGATTCTGAGCAAAATTTAATATTATAAAAGACAATTTAACTTAAAAATTATAAAGTGTATTATCATTAAAAATAATTTATTTTTAGCTCAGTCAGTTTTATAGAGAAGAGAAAAAAAATTATAAGCAAAGAAGTGTGAAAATAACCAAGAAAATAGTTTTCTTTCGCCAAATTTATTCCATATTATTTTCTATCTATGTTTAAATGTTCATTATGTTTGGATTTTATAAGAATTTTAAAGACGTACTTTTCAAATGTTGAGTAATTTTTCCCGTGTTTTGGAAAAAATATTTAGAATTTCAAAATACACCTCTATCTTCATCCGAATTCCAGATAAAAAAAAAAATGCTGGTCGACATTTTTGGACAAGTCTTTCTATACGAAACATATACACAGGAAAAAATATAGGAATAAATATCAACACTAAGTTTTTCACTCCATCCACAAATCTAAAAAAAATATTATCTCTGAAACTGATTTATCTAGATAATGATAAGTAGTTAAGATTATACGTTTATTATCTAAAACGAGATGAAAGGTAATTATGTCATTAATTATTTAGATGGTATGAAAGATAGTTACTGATTACTAGTCATTATTACATATATATATTATTAACCAAGACAATACTAAAAATTGTCCTTACCTTACAACAACCCTCAGTCACATTATTGTAAATTATGACAGATGAAACTTAGTCGTACAACTGCAATTTGTTTTTAAAAGAACAATTGGATTAAAATTTAATTGGAACTGTGACAAAAATTATTACTTGTAGTAGACAATTATTACATCCATAAATTTGATAAATATAGTTGAAATAATGAATACTAAAAATGTATTAACAAATGTCAAAAACAGGAAATATTAAAATCTCAAACGTCTGTAATTATGTAAAAAAAAAAAAAATCAAAATTTTTGGGTGATTCGTTCAAATGAGTTTTTGTGTAGTGGAGCTTGAACACTGAAGAATACCCATGGTGAAAAGTTATGTACAGATTTTTTTTTTTTTTTTTAGTCTTACAAATATTATATTAAAAGATTAGAATTTTCAAAAACGAACACAATGCGATTATAATTCGATCGTCGATCTCTCCGCATGGCTTGAAAACCCGATATCATTACTCGCGGAATTGTTTTTAGGCGCAAAAAAAAAATAATTTCAAAAAATGCGAAGATCGATAAACGTATTTATTCTTATTTATTACTTCCACAGTGTCAAAAACCGTCTCCTCGTTGATAAAAGTAATAAAAATAAAAAATAAAAGGTGATTATCCGAGGAATGAACCGTATATTTTATAATATAAATATACCAAGACAATAATGAGATGACTAAAAGGCAATTTAAAAAAATAAATAAATAAATAATAAAAAAAGAACACGAATATATAAAGCTCAGGGAATTCTTTAGCGTTGTCCCACGAAACCATACCCTATAACAGGTGTGTCCGACCTTTTAGATTCTGAACGAAGTGAAAAAGCTAGTGGTTTTACAATGATGTTTATTGTTTTTTCTGTGTACAACTTTTCGTGTAGAAACACTTGTCCAAAAATTTCGATCAGCAACTTTTTAAATCGGATTTGCCTCTAGATGGTGGTACTTTAGAGAGGTTATTTTTTGAAATTCTCAATTCTTCGATATTTTTTTTTTTTTTTTTTGAAAAAACTACCCAAAATTTGACAAAAACGACTCGTAAACCATCATTTTTTGATCCGAACTATATGAAAATTTAAACATAGATAAAAAATAATATAAGAAAGATTTTGGTGTAAGAAAATTTTGGAAATGTGACAATAAATTTTGGACATTTTTCTAACATTTTTTTTCTCATTTATTTTTTATATTATTTTATTAACTTTCTTCGTTCAAAATCGTTTTATTAAAAAAATGATTTATCGTTTCTTTAAAATTCAATACATTCGTCGAGAGAATCCCACTCGATACGCGAAGTACACACTTTTTTTATCATTGAATACCACTTGACATTTTTATAATCAATACACGTACCACCTCAACACAAAAATTAAATAAGGAATCATTTTTTTTTTAATATATATTTTAGATTCTGAGTGGAGTGAAAAAGCGTATGTTTTTATGAATATGTCAAATTTTTATTTTTATTTTTTTGAAATTACTTTTTCATGTACAAATACTTGTACAAAAGTTTCAACCAGAATTTTAATCAAAATTCTGCTCTAAATGGTACTATAGAGGAGTTATTTTTCAACAGTTTTTCTACAATTTCGTAAAACTATAGCCAAAATTTAACAAAACGTATTTAAAATTTTTTATTTATGTTTTTAAACTTCATAAAAATTTAAATATATATTGACAATAATATGAACAATATTTTTTTGAAAGAAAATGTTAAATGTGCAAAAAAAAAATTTGTAATTTTTTCCCCCTTTTTTTCTCTTCAAATTGTTTTTTTCTAATCTGAATTAATAGTGAGCTAATATGACATATAATTGGCAGAGTAAAAAATAAATATTTTTTGTGATGATAGTAATACATTTTACAACTTTCAAGTTAAATTGTCTTGTATAAACTGGAGCTCCGTTCAGTCTTATTTTATTGCAAAAATCATTTATCCTTTCTTTGAAATTCTTACACACTCACCAATTTTCACCAAAGAAGCAAAGGATACCCTGCATAGTATGAATTATGTCTTAATTATGAATTACTACATTACCCAGTGTACTTAATTTTGGCTTCTTTTACGACTCGAAATTGGAGATTTTATACTATATGTGTTTATATAGATCGGATAGATCAATGAGAGGGTTTCGTGTCTATTTTCAATCATTTCTCATAGATCGTACTGAACGATTGGGATAAACGAATAAGAATTCCATCTGAGGAGTGAAAAACACTCATGTAGTGAATAACATGTCACATTTTTTTTAATATTTTATTATTATTATTAATATTATTATTTACAAATATTATTTATTGACATTTTATATTGTTTGATATCTATGAAAATGAAAAAAAAAAAAAATCGATTCTAAACCAGTAGATATTTTTTTTGATTTTCCGTAGTGCTAATTTTTTTTCTCACGATTATGAAGGAAGTGGTAACGTTACAATTTACTCTTTCTTGCCCTATTCTTTTCCTGCTTCAATTGAAAATGGCATAAAAATAATTTTGGCTTAATACTATACTTCACTGAATATTTATGTTTTTGAAATTTTTATGAAGTGTTCTCGTGACCATTATTAGTAGTTGGTGAAACATTCAAGTTTTTAGCTACACTATTTTTGAAGTTATGTTGAAAAAAAAAAATCAATTTTTTGAAAATTCTGATAAGAGCATATTTTGTCGTTTTTGTCAATTTTTTGTCAGTTTTTTCGTATTTTTTCAAAAAAGGTATTGAGAAATTTGAAAAATGACCTCTTTAAAAAACCATATGGGTGTGAATTCTCATTTTTAAACTTACTGATTGAAACTTTTGTACAAGTATTTCTATATTAAAAAAGTGTTTTCAGATAGACAAAAAAAAAAAAATAAAAATAAAAATCATTAGCTTTTTCGCTCCACTCGGAATCAAAAACGGGATATATAATTTTGAATGAACACTAAAAAAAAATACTTCACAAAAATTATTTGGTATTTTTTTCATTTTGACATGCTTTTATAATAACAATAAGGTATACATTTTTTTAGTTCACTTAATTTTTTAAAAACACTCTTTATTTTCTAATAAAACGTTAATTTTTATTGTGACTCCGAAAAATTGGTTGATAGCTGTGCTGATTTTTAATTCGAATACGCATAATATGTAATACACAGGCACGTACACAAAATAAATTTTCGGGGGGTGTTCGTAATAAAATAGTAGTATTATACGTACAATGTACATATATAAAATGACTGAACAACGCTGCAATTAAGAAATTTCGGGGAGGGTTTGAACCCCTAAAACCCCCCCTTGTATACGTGCCTGGTAATACATAGTTTATATTTATTATATATTAATATTATATAATATTAAGACATAATTAATAGTAAAAACATTGTGATTTTTAATTTATTGTGTCATATTTTTAATTTTTTTTTGAACTTTTAAAATATTTGATTGTGTTAAAAATCACAAAAACTCATCACAGAAAAATTGTTACAGTGATGATTATTATAATTTTTTTCTTTTGTTAAGTTTTTTACGTATTAGAAATACTTCTCCAAAAGTTACAACCCGCGTCTTATTGAATCTGAATTTGCCTTTAGATCAAGGAGTCCGCAATCTGCGGTTCCTTAGGTGTTACTTTTAAAACGTCATTTTTTGAAATACACAACAATTTTGTTTAAACTTAGGGAAAATTTATCAAAATTTGGACAAAAACACTTTTATATGTATTTAATCCAAAGTATATGTAAATAGAAAGAAAAAAATACGAAAAATATTATTATTATTATTATCATTATTTTATTTTAAATTTTATGAAAATTTAAATATAGATAGACAATAATATGAAAAATGTTTTAGTGCAAGAAAATTTTTAATATCAGCATTTTTTTTTCTCATCAAAATGTTTGCCCTTTTCTCAGTTATTAGTGAAATATAAAACTTGTCGAATAAAAAAAAAAATGTTTAATTTACATAATTTACAAGTAAAAATGTCTTGAATAACCTGAAGCTCGACTCGGGATCGTATTATTGAAGAAATGATTTAACGTTTCTTTAAAATACAATACACCAACCAAGAGCAGCCCACCCGAGGACAAAGAATACCCATAATATGAAATGTGTCCAGCTTTTTAAATTCATTATTGCTATGATTGTAAGAACAATAAGGCTGATTCTTTCTCTCCGTACCTACATAGTATTATCCTCTTTATTTATGCATTAATTCTTGGATTTTCTCGTAAATATTAATCAGATTCTTAAAAATCACTTTTAGTTTGATTTCTACAAGCACCTTTTATTTTCATACCAATTAAAACTGTTTCTCGAAATTGAAATAATTTTATAAGATAACTGATGTCTCGTAAAAACTTCTATTAGGCATAACGAAAATACGTCCGAAATTTCACCATGTATATTTTTTGACTTCAAAGCGTTTATTTTGATTTGTTTTTGAGGATCAAAAATCGAATTTGATGGCATTGTAAAGCTGTACCAACAGTTTTTTTTTTCTTTTGGGGGGGACACGACATTTTTTTACGCGATTAACGTAGACTTAACGGGATAAGGGATAAGGGAACATTGTGCTCAAAAAAAGAGACAGTCCCGTTTTCGATGGGGTGTATGGTTACCCTAAGACACTAGTATTTTACCCGACCAGATGTGAAAGCACGAGAGGCACGTCATCGCGTGTCACGTTTCGTTTCACCGTTTATACGGTCTCTCGAGTGTAGTACAATTTGGAATTGTGCGCGCAACAGTAAATAATATAGAATCAATGAAATAATAATCAGTTAATATATACACAGTGCTCAGTGAGTCACAGTCTCTGAAACGGAGAGGCGAATCTACGTGTTTTTCTATTTCTTTTTGCCTTTTTCAATATCTCCTTATTCGATTCTCTGCGCGAGTTCGTGGATGAAATTTGAAATTTTAATTTTCGGCTTCGCCCGAGCCGCAAAAAAATCAAGAAATATAGTGACACCATCGACGGCAACGGAGGGTGGAATCCCCCCTTTCAAATATTAATACTTGTCTGGCAACCGATGTTTTTTTATTTATCTATATTTTGGATTTTTTTTTTTTAGATTCTAAACGAAATGAAGAAGCTAATGTTTTTACAATGATGTTTATCTTTTTTTCTGTTAACACTTCTCGTATAGATATACTTGTCCAAAAGTTTCGATCAGCTACTTTTTGAAACCGGAATTACCTCTAGTTGGTACTATAAAAAGGTCATTTTTTGAATTTCTCAATTCTTAATTTTTTTTTTTTCGAAAAAACTACCCAAAATTTGACAAAAACGACTCGGAAACCATAATTTTTTGATCCGAACTTTATAAAAATTTAAAC
>JAIPRM010014051.1:0-10998 GCA_025469315.1 Stegophylla sp. TES_Ste_2020
CCTTCGTTCAGAATCGTTTTACTGAAGAAATGATTTATCGTTTCTTTAAAATTTAATACGCCCGTCAAGAGAATACCACCCGTCGTGCGAAGTACACCCATCGTGCGAAGTATGTCCGGCTATTTTTAATTGTAATTGTAACAGATTTAAAATATTGTATCAATATTAAGTACAGAATATTATTTAATTCGGCACTTTTATATTTTGTTGTTGCAAAAAATGCATAAATTTATTTCAAATGTATTTCAAATTTAATAAACTATTTAACTATTTATTTAACTTCAAATTAGAATAATAATTGTAACAAACTAATTATGGAATGAAAAAAAAAAAAAAAACGTTACAAAATCGTGTGTGTATATTATAATAACTTTATATTTGAAAAAAAAAACACACTTACGAGTTGGGTAAAAATTAAGTGTATAAAAAACTGATTTTATTAATGTGAGCGTTTCTTTACACAGTAATAATAACATTAACCATTTTACATTTTTGTCGTAAAACAAAAACAGCAAATAAAAAAAAAAAAAACAAATCATTAATTATTATTATTTTTAAAAACAACAACGACATGACATGACGCGTCTAGTTGAATTTTTATACACACGTTTTATTAACATCAATAATTATAAAACTGATTTATTATTATACCGAATAATAGATAATAATTTTAGGCTTTTACTTGAATGTAAATTAACACTTACATTAGTTATCAAAAATACTGAAATATAATTTGTTGGTTATATTTTCAAAAAAATTGTCCATTTTTAACTTTTTTCAATAAAAATATTGTGAAAATTCATTTTACTTAAATTTTTTTCATATTTCTAATTCTTGCTATTATAAGCATAAAACGACGTTAATTCATTAGAATTTCTAAACATTATCGCCTATAATTATAATTATTATTCAATAATAAAACGTCTACGACATGAAAAAAAACATTTCAGTTATTCTTTCTCAGAGTTAAAATTCGAGACCCACGACTACTTAACCATTTTTTTTTTTTACGGGGACATATTAAGTTAATGTCGTAATGTATTCAAAACACAAAATAATAATATCTTACAAAAATAATACTTAAAATAAACAAAGTGGGAACGCAGCCGAATTGAAGTGTTTTATATTTGAAGAATAACGCAAAAAACGCGTATTAAACGAAAAAAATTCAAATTAAATAAATTGCGCATTCGAAAATTATTGTATAAAAAAAATATATTTCGTTAGTATGGCACTCGTGGAAAAAATTCAAAAGTCACTAAAATCACGTCATCTCTCTAATCAGTAATAATTATTAGTCAAAAAACTATATGCCATAATATTATAGTAGTCTTATTTTTCTCCAATATAATACTTTCGATAGAAATATATTATTATGTTTCATTCGAAATAACTCTAACTATAATTTTAATTTAATGTCATTTCGATCAATTAAATCAAAATATTGAAAACAATCGTAAGTGGAAATGAATTTTTGAAAAACCCCTACCAAGAAAAAAATCGTATGTGCGCCACTGTCTACGCGGCTGTACCAACCGTTATTTCCGTCGCGTCCAAACGTGATACGACGTGAAATACACACCGTCGAAGTTAATTTATTTACCGGCCCGTTCCGGAGAAGACCCAACCACGCGACTAATCACTGTGTAAAACCATTCGGCGGCGCAGAGCTCCCCGACACGATTAATCAGCGCGCGAAACATCGATTCCGCATTAAATACCGAGTATTTTACTATATACTATACACCTCTCTGTCCCTTTCTGTCTCTCTCTCATTCTCTTTCCGCCCCCTTCGGGTCGACGACGGTCCCTGACGGGGTCTGACTGCTGAAGTGGCTCAACCAAGGGGGGTGTTTCGGGTGTCTGGACACCTCCCCCCCCCCTTGAATCATATACATATTTTATGGAAATTTTATTCAATAAGAATTAAAAAGAAAAAAAAAAAAGTCCTTTTAACTATACAATTATAACCTCTATATTAATTCAGAAATATGTAAAGGTTATTAATAAACATGATAACATTGATCACTATTTTACGAATAATTAGTGTTAACATTAGGTCATCATTAGGAGTTAGAACATCCATTACTACAAATTTTATAATTGGAAATAACGTATTACGTCGATATAGAAGAAATCAATAAAAAAAAAAATCAGGATATCTACTCAAAATCAATAATTATTACTGTTGTTTAAAGTCTAATCAAATTATCGTTATCGATCTACCAACTATCTATATTACAATAGGTAGGTGAAAATTTATTTTAAAGTTATCTGTAACGTGTATTTATGGTAAAAATTTTTTGGATTTTCTCAGTGTTGCCAAGTGTTAAATTAATATATTCCCCTAAGATATCTAACAATTTTCCTTTTTCCACTGCAATTTCCCTGCGCACAAAGTTGATAAGCAAAAAAAAAAAAAAAAAAAAAAGAAGAGAATTCTCTTCATAGTTTATTGTCAAGTAGATCAGTCAGTTGTTTATTATTATTTACATACATATTAAGTATTTATTACCTATTATCTACTTCATTAATAATTACCTCATTTTTTTTTTTCAGTTTTAGTATTAAGTCTTCTTTAAGAACATTTTATTTAGGTAGCTTAGCACAATAACATAACATAGGTAACATAAGAAGCACAAATAAAAAATAATTAAAATTTTAATTAAATGTTCCAAATTACCATTTCAATGACAAAATCTCCCTTTTTTCCCTTTAAAAAAAAAATGTACGAAATTTCCCCGCAACGAGGGAATTTCTCCGCATCTTTGCAACACTGGATCTGCCACTGTTTGATTTTCCTAATCAATTAGGTACACAATATGCAAAAGAGCGATTTGCAGTATGACCATATATGTAAAAAAATAAATAAATAAATATTTTATTAGTTCCTACCCCGGTACCAAATTATATAACCCGTGTACGCATTTTTTTTCGTTATTATACATTTTTCCATCAGTTTTTACCATACAGGGATAGATTAGCGTTCAATTAAAAAAAATACATTAGCTTCAGTGGTAACGTATTGCATATATATATACTACCAAGTACAATGTTTAAACCTTTTACATATTTTACACTTTCCGAAAAATTCGTCCAAAATAAAGTTTTCCATTTTTATCCTTTTTTACCCCATTTATATTCATATGAGGTTGTTGGAAACTTTATAGAACTATGTAAAAACCGTTACATTTATGTTAAATTAACTTAACTAATGTTAACTTGACATAAGACTAAATAAAATAAAATATTAGAGTTGTGGTCAAACTGGTGTTCTCATTCAACATGATTGATAGGTATTAAGTAGTGATGTAAGTGGGAAATTTCAAATTAGAAATTTCCATTTTAGAAATTTCTAAAGTGGAAATTTCTGCTCTTTGGAAATTTCCCAGAGGAATTTCTTGGTAAAACCATTTGAATAATAGTTTTTGTTTACTTAAATGTTGTTTTGATAAGTCATATTTTATGAGAATAAGAATACATAAGTATATAGTTATTTTGTATAAATATAATAATATGTAAATTGTAATGTAATAAGCTTTTTTATTAATCGAATGATTTGTTAAAAAAATATCTATGAATAATATTTATATGAATAACTATGTTATATTGAGTATTATTTTATACACATTTCAGAAATTTCTGGAAATTTCCTCTAAGAAATTTCTCAAAAATTAAATTTCTGAAATTTATTATAATTTATTGTAAGTTCTTATCTGTATATTGTTCACGAATAATAATAATAACTACTATCCATTGAGCACGTTTTTTATTAATCCTCCTCCCCCCCCCGTTTGTAATTACTCGGTAACTGATCTGATTAATTAATATCGGTGTGTGTTCGTAGTCATTTTAACACGAAAATACACCCAAAAACCGGCTGAGAATTAAAATTTAGTTCTGTTTCAGAGGGCAGAAAAATGTTTTTTTTATCGTTTTACTTCGTACACGACGATACGGGTGCGCAGGCAGGGGTGGGTGGTGGGGTGCAATAAGAAAATATGTTTAGTGAATATTTTCAAAAGTTAAAAATAAAAATAAAAAATAACACACACTGAAACTTTGAAAAAAAAAATATATATATATATTATGTATCGCTAGTTTAGTCGTATATCATAAAATGGTCTACACTATCAAAAGCTGAAATCGTTTGAAGATTTTCCTTAGTTTTTTACCACACACACACACACACACACACACACACACATGCACACACATGTTTATTTTTTAAAAATATTAATAATTCTTTTAAGTTTTCTTTTTCAATATGCTTTTCTTTTTTCTTTTTGTCGATTTCCACGTATAATAACAATATAATATTATAACAGTAATAAATTTCACGGAAACACACACACACACACACACACACACAAGAGTCCCGCATATTTTATCAAAACGTGTTTTAATATAACAATAATAATTACTATTTCGGTTTGACTGTATATACTACTGTGTAAATATATAACAACAACGGTTCTGACCTTACACTATATGAATTTATCGTTTCCTTTTTATTATATTTCGTCTACTTCTTCTTAATAAAAAAGACCCATAGACCCATATCATATCGTTTGAGTGTAACACGGGGCTTTGAATAGACTCGAGACGACCTATTTTTACCATTATTACGATTCATTGAACCCGAGTAGTAATTTCGAAATACAAATAAAAACGAAAATATTTCTAAAAAAAAGTTTCACTCTGAAAGCCGTGAGGTTTGCACTTTGAACTTTGGTTATCGCGAAAATCGCGTTTTGACGAAAATACAAATATTATAATATATTTTTATCAACGGGCACATTTTGAAGATCATTTTAACAGTTAAGAAGTTTATGGCGTTACAAAAACAATTGATCCGTACGTACTTAGGTGCATAAATCAGTGATCAAAATATTTTTTACGGTGAGTATACATTTTAGGATTTTTTTTTTCCGGGGAAACAGCCAATTTTTCAAAAACAAAAATTACAAAATCAAGACGTTTAATGAGCCTCTCATTTATGAGAGGAACTTCTAAAATAATGCATTTAGAGACTTGAAATTCTCACCAACCACTAAAAACAGTTACGAAAAGATTTTTCATAAATATTTCAAAAAAATCGGATTAATTTTGAGTTAAGTACAGCATTTTGAAAATGTCGGAAATTTCTCATTTTTTTTGTTAGTTTTTATGTAATAATATTTTGATTTTTGATATTAAGATTTGAAAATTGAATACGATCTCACTGACGTATATGTTTGTTTTCGTTCAGTGTAATTTTTTATTTTTGTCATTCGACAAGCAAAAAAAAAAAAAAAAAAAACAAAACAAAACATAAAGACATTTGATTATTGTTGTCGTCGGTCGCCCCAAAATTGAAAAAATTCCCGAAATGAATCGTACCATAAAAATTTTGAGAACCTCTGACAATACGTCAGAGGTTCTCAAAATTGTTAGAGGGTCAATACGACCCTCAACCCTCATCGGCACAGGATTTAAACGACGAAAACGTTTCGTTTGGTCTTCGTGTATTATTATTATTATTATTACACCCTAAACTCGCTTTATCCACAGTGATACTTATTTACGCGGTTCGAGCGGACAGGCGGTGACGGAGGTGGCGGTCACCGTGTACATGATACCAGTATTAGATTACTACGGGGACACAGTAATTTGTTCGCGTTTCTGATTGAAGATCCGGCGACCGTTTGACCGCGCTCATCCATCACCGCGGCGGCCGTGACCGTCGCGCAAACTCTGTCGTCCAATTATCATCTAATATAACAGGTTAAAACGCTTTTCGTATCGAATGACACACACACACACACACACAGTCAGAGTTTAGTTAGACGTTTCATTTTTTTTTTTTTTTTTTTGTGCAATTATAAGTGTCAAAAACGATTTACAATATATATGTATGTAAATGCTTGGCTGACTTCCAAGATCAGACGATCTACGTATGTGTGTGTGTGCAAGGGGGAATTTTTCGAGCACTCTCACTCCGTTTTAGATTCCGAACGAAGCGAAGAAGCTTAGTGTTTTAGATTCTGAACGAAGGAACTAGTGTTTTTACAATGATGTTTATTTATTTTTTTCAAACATTTTTTCCATTAACACTTTTTCGTATAGATATATACTTGTCCAAAAGTTTCGATCAGCCACTTTTTGAAACCAGATTTTCCTCTAGTTGGTACTTTAAAGAGATCGTTTTTTGAATATCTCAATTCTTCAATTTTTTTTTTTTTTTGTTTTTTGAAAAAAACCACCCAAAATTTGACAAAAAAGACACGGAATCCGAATTTTATGAAAATTTAAACATAGATAGGCAATAATATAAAAAGATTTTGGACTAAGAAAATTTTGAAAATGTGAAAAAAAAATTTGAAATTTTTCTAAAATTTTTATTTTTCATTTACCTGTAAGATAAAATACAAAAAGAAAAAAAAAGGAAAGTAAAGTAAAGTAAAGTCAAGTAAAGCCGAATAAAGGTACTTCGCACCACCAGTAAGTATCTTAGTGAGTGTGTTGAAAATGACGACCATTATTGATTTTTATATAATTAACTTTTTTCGTTCAAAATTGTTTTATTGAAGAAGAAATGATTTTTCGTTTCTTTAAAAATTCCACAAACCCACCAAGAGTATCGGAGTGGTGCGAAGTATGTCCGGGGCTTTCTCGCCTTTTTACTTCACTTTACTTTTTTTAAAATGATGTTTATATATTTTATGTGTTTACTTTTTTGCGTTTTATAATACTTGTCCAAAAGTTTCGACCAGCAATTTTTTGAATCACGATTTGCCTCTTTTCATATTATATTGACAATATTATTTTGACGTAAGACAATATTTTGAGAATGTGAAAATAATAATTTGATATCGTGCATAACTACGTACACGGCAACAAATCCAAACAAAAAAGTCAAAAAAAAGTCAAAAAAAAATTGCAAACGCGTTGACATAGTTACGTTTCAATTTTCTGTACGAATAAAACTCTACTTAACTGTTTTGATTTATTCGTTGTTTTTCGCACGCGTTGTGTGTTTCCCACGAAGCGTATCTCGCGCGTACGTCGGTTTTACAGCGATAATATTTTCAAAAAAAAAAAAAAAAAGAAAAGTAGCCGTTGGTCAGATGATTGGAGTGTTCGCCACCGCGTTTGCTGTTCAGGCGAAAATCTCGGCGGTGGGCGTTTAGCGTTAAAAATTGCGTAGTGTTGTTTTTTTTTTTTTTTTCCGATTAGCGAGAATCGTGTTTCACGTTAACGTATAAAAATTTTAACACTGCGATAAACGAACACACCGATATAGTTAGTCACATAGTCGTCACTGGGAATTATCAGCAAATTATTCGTTAGATATTTCGTGTCGACTTTGACGTTTTCAATAATATATTTCACGAGTCACTTCCATTTTAATACACGTTTGAAAAAAAAAAAAATTGTGTACTTCGCACGTCGGGTGGCGTTCTCTTGACGGGTGTATTGAATTTTAAATAAACGATAAATCATTTCTTCAATCAGACGATTCTGAACGTGGGAAGTTAATAATATATAAAAAATAAACGAGAAAAAAAAATATCCAAAATTTTTTTTCACATTTCCAAAATTTTCTCACGCCAAAAACCATTCTCATATTATTTTCTATCTATGTTTAAATTTTCATATAGTTTGGATCAAAAAAATGACGGTTTCCGAGTAGTTTTTGTCAAATTTTGGATAGTTTTTTCCAAAAAAAAAAAAAAAAATTGAAAAATTGAGAAATTCAAAAAATTACCTCTCTAAAGGCAAATCCGGTTTCAAAAAGTTGCTGATCGAAACTTTTGGACAAGTATTTAAAAAAAAAAAATCGGACATACTTAGCACCATAGGTATTTTTTGCTCTCTTAGAGGTGCGATGCTCTCAATCGGTGTGTTACATTTTAAAAAAACGATAAATAATTTCTTTGATAAAACGATTTTCCAAGCAGAGAAATACAAATCGACAATAATAATATAATTATTGTCGATTAGGTTATATTTAACAAAATATTATGTTATTTAATAACATATTTTTAATACACCAAATGCGTTTTTAAATAATATGCGAAAACTGTACTTAAAATTCAAAAAGAACCAAATGATGCATTTATTGTTATATAAAAAAGAGAAAAATATTTAAAATAAAAAATGGCGTTAAACTCCTAGTGTTATGAAACAAACAACATATATTAAAATACAAAAATTCAACCGTGATTGATTGAAAAACACGTAAACTTTTGCAAATCCTTAGCATCTAATATAGCCCTTAGCCCCTAGAGTATATTAACAAGTTAAACCGTGTAGTAATCTATTTTAACAAGTATAATTAGTTATTTTACGTAATAACTTATTACACACAAAATCAAGCCAAATATACTTACATGTAAATTCTCTTCGTCCAAGACAAAACGTGTAAACTCAAAATAAATACATTATATATATTAAATATGTATAGACATAATCTCGTCGTAGTCTTAACTATTTTCAATATGAGGTAAACGGATCTCAAAGACGTTATAATAAAAACGTCTGAGATTTTAAATTTATTGAACATATAAACTCGTGTAGTTGGCCCATAAAAAATCGCGTTTGATTTAATTACACGTTCATTTCTACCGTAAAATGTCACCTTCTTCTTACTAATATTTAACGTTTGTCATTCGTGTTGCGTAGGTCATATAAATATATATATATATTTATATTTTTTTCGTTAATACTGTTATTAAACAGTCATGTAAAGCGTTCGAATAAAATATTATTTGAATACAATATTATTGCTTTGTTTTTTGTTTGCATACTTCTCTGAATACTTAAAAAAAAATATATATACATTCAAATATTTATTTTGAATATAATTTTTAGTATTTATATTTAACAGGTTCTTTTTCCACAGGAAGAAATGTTTTTGTGTTTGTAATTAATGCTTAACTTAAATTATTGGCATAACGACTGATGCAAATTCAAAAAAAGTTCAAAAAAATTTTGAGTATTCAAAAAAAATGTTTGAAAAATTTCGAAAATAACCACTTTGTAGAATTACTTATGAGTTACTCAGGGAAAAAAACAATTTTGAAATCGGTTGAATTTTGAATGAATGAGAGCGTTTTATTTTTCAAAAAGCACAGCAAATTACATGCATGATTTCATTACAAAGATCATGGTCGTATAAAATTGAGTTATGTATAGCAGACAATGGGGAGTGGGGGGGGGGGCATTTTGAACATTTATAAAAATAAACAAAAATGTTACAAAAAATATTAATGAGTTGTGTGTACTTCATTACCTATTAGCATATTACTAGTTATCTATTTAAAAGTTTAAAAATCATGTGATTTTACAATTTGCTGTGTTTTTTGAAAAATGCATTCAAAATTCAATCGATTTTAAATTTTTTTTCTCTGAGTTACTTATAAGTAATTCTACAAGGTGGCTATTTTCGAAATTTTTCAAAAATTTTTTTTTAATATTCAAAAATATATGAATGTATCAAAAATAATATTTTCAAAGTATTCGAGTAATTTTTTAAATACTCAAATGGTATTCCGAATATATATATATATATATTTTTTTTTTTTCTGAAAGTATTCGAACATACGTATTTTTAATTTCTTATGGTCAATTTATTCGAATACGAATTCTGAATTGAAAATAAGAGTATTTTTTACAAGACTATTCAATATTGAATGTGATGGAATAATAATTAATTATTGTATTACGATCGAACATTTCGAGTTTTTAAACAATACATTTCGGGATCGACGCGTGTTTTACGAGCTGTCAATAACTGCTAACAAACAGAGGCGGATTTATCTTTTTTACAGCTATAGGCACCAAAAATTTGCAGATCCTATAACAGGCGAACAAGTTACAATACCGCCTCCAATTGATTTTTTTTTTTTTTTTTTATATAACAAAACACTACAGGATTACAGAATTTGTCGCCCGTAAAATTTTGCCGCCCTAGGCAGAGCTGCCTACACAGTGCCTCTAATGGGAAATCCGCCTCTGCGGCAACAACGCTGAACGCGTCGAACGGTTACCCAATTGAAATATCGACTCGCAACGGGACAACGTAATGTTCTATTGTTGTGTTATGATTCGAAAAAAGTTTTTGAAGGTATTGCCAGTGAGCTTTCCAGACGAAAATATCCGCCGTGTTGTGCCCGATGGGGGAGGGGGGGAAGAAATAACATCGTCATTTCGACATTCGCGCGTTTATTTTGAAAGTTTTCCACCCGAGTCGAGGAAATTAACAAATTTAATGACATGACGTGTGTACACGAACGACGACGGGCGTGGTAAGGTTTCGCGCGCTCGTTACTCGGCGGCGGCGGCGGCAAAACTTAAAGGACCGTCAAATGTGCGGCGCGCGGTAAAACGATCGTAATAAATTAATAATAAAATTTCCCGTCGGCGCGGCGCGATATGACTTTGCGATTGATTCGCGACTGCGAAATAATCGAAATATTATTAACGAACAGAACACTTACTTTATACGTAAGCAGGGTCAATATGTTTGTGACCTTGAAAAAAAAAAAATAAAATTACCAATAAAATTATAATGCAAATACGCCTGATAAAATATACGAAAAAATATGCGCGCGTAAAAAGATAAAATACGAAATTTAAAAAATTTTAACGAATGAAATTATTTATCAACAACCAATAATAATGATGATGATGATATTATGATGACGTCAATATTATGACTTATCAGAACGATATCATTAAATTACACACGTCTTTATTGAAGACAGCATTATACATGAAAATAAATTAAAGTTTATTAATATTACAAAAATTAAAAAATATTTTGTACTCGGCCAGTTTTTTCATATCCTACTATTAACCGAGAACGGAGATAAAAAAAAAAAATAAATAAATAAAAATTATATAAAAATTAAAATTTTCATAAAGTCTGGATTAAAGAAGAAAAAAAGATAGTTTTTATTGTATTTTTGTCAAATTTTTGTATAGTTATTCCCACGGGCGTAAATTGAGTAG
>JAIPRM010014052.1:0-10998 GCA_025469315.1 Stegophylla sp. TES_Ste_2020
AAGTACAATCTAGAGGCGAATCCGGTTTCAAAAAGTTATTGATCGAAACTTTTGGACAAGTATTTCTATACGATAAAGTGTTAACAGAAAAAAAAAAAAGAAAAAAAAAATAAACATCATTGTAAAAACACTAGCTTCTTCACTTTGTTCAGAATCTAAAATACAAAAAAATTATCTAAAAAATTAAAAATGTCAAAAAATGCAAAATAAAAGTTTCATACATGGATTCGTTGTTACACAGTTCAAATTATGTACTTACAAAGGTATATTTCACAATCACCAAAAAAAAATGCAATTTCCTATAAATTCACAGCACTAGTTATAACAAATACTATTGACCGAAATTGATTTTAATAACGTAGTCGTAACTCCAAAAGAAAATAGACTAAAAACTTGAAATGTCCGTCTGTTATCAACAATAGTGTAATTCAGACAAAAATGAATTTCAAAAAATAATTTAACCAATTTTATGATAATCATAGACTTTCGGAATAGCCTTTTTTTTTTTTTTTTTTTTTACGTTTTTATTATGTTAATGTTATATTGGCTGAGAGTGTATAATAAATTTACTCATTTAATGTGTCCATTGAACCTGAAAAAAACTCTTGTTGCATTTTTTTAAAAAACGTTTAGAGTTAGAATTTGTATGAAACTGATAATTTTTAGATAAAAAAATTGTTGTTGTTTTTTTTTAACCAAAACTTCATAAAACACTTAATTTTTAATCCGATAGGAATTTTCTTTTACCAATAGATCCCTTACTACACGCGGTATGATTTAATTAATATATGTATGGCACAAGAAATAATTTTTTATTAGCATTTAAAGTTAGTAATAAGCTCCAAATAGTAGTTAATACAAATGAAATATTTGTTTTCCGTTACCCAAAATTCATAGTTTACACGAATAATACTAATTTACTGTTGAATAATAAACAATATAACTTTTGTGTAAATTAACTTACGCCCCGTTCAAAACCACTTGTATAAATATTTTATCTTTTATTTAATATTCGACACAACCACCAAGAGTATTCCATCTGAGGAGCAAATTATTCCCATGGTGCGAATCATGTCCGGCTTTTTAATATTATTATTGAAATTTTTATGTTCTGAATTAATTAATTAATTAAATATATTTGAAAAACATGAAAATAAAAATATTTCAACACCCTCTACCCATTTTTTTTTTTTTTTAATTCATTCACCTCATTTTTACTAATTACAATTGATACAATAGATCGAATTGGAACGCCACGAGTCGGAATTGTTACGAAAAAGAAAACAAATGAAAAATATTGATAAATACGATGTAAATGGGTTTCAAAAAAAAGTTTAATTGTCGATTTGTCGTGAAAAAATTTTGCAAAAAAGTTGTTCCTTCGGGCCGGATTTGAACCAGCGACCTATGGATATCTGTGACTTTCACCACTACAGTCCACCGCTCTACCAACTGAGCTACCGAAGGTGTTGTAGGGTATAGCGTTTTACCGTGCATTTAAACCTTTCGATTCACCTCTTTTTGGCGAAATATTTTTAGTTAAACAATCGGTACAAACGACACGATCAAATCAAATTAACGTCACTATATTATTTATAACAAACACCGATCATATTATTTTGCTAATACTTCAATGTTTCGTATTTCCTTACGTGTATATTTCACAATAATAATATTATGTCATATGAACAGTGTTGTACGAAAATATCCAAAAAATTACAATTACTGATAAATCATTGAATATTTATTTGAATAAGACAATAGATAATACTTTCAAAACACTTAACAGTTCATCTAGATAATATTATAAACATATAATCACATTTATTATGGTAAAAGCAAATAATTAAAAAATATCTTATAATGAAAATTACATAATTTAAAGTTTGTATTTATAAAATGCTAATTCTCTACTGCTAATATTATAATAATATCAATTTAAAATTAGATTATGATGTATTTGCTTTAAAATAATCTTTATTTGTTTTTATAATCTGGAAGCACGAATTAAGTAATATCTACTTTTTATTTGTTTAATGTCCAATTGTACGTTTTAAATATAAATATTATTTAAGTTCTTATTTTTAATTTTTACAATAGTAAATATGTGTGTAGGACGTAAGTTAATAAAATATGTAAATATTGACGAAAAGAACAAACCTGAAAATAAAATTGAATGTAAATTGTATTTATATGTGTATACTCTAGGCAATATGAAACTTAAAATAATAACCTTTCACCACGAATAGATATTTCATAACACTATAAATTACTACAGCGCGAATTTTAATGTAAATTTAATTTTTCTGGATCTCTATAATACATCGTGATAGGTTTTTAAAAATGGACCATAATTTATTTAATATTTATCGGACCTGTTTGATTTCTTATATAATATGTTTTATGTCATATATTTTAAAACCATTTTTAGTTTATTTTTTCAATGGTTCGTAGGTAAATATAAATCATAATATTTCTTCAAAATTGAAAACGTTTTGTAAATAGTTTATTTTGCTCTGGCACATTGTTTTATTTGTTATTTAAGTTTAATAAGTAATAATAGATACAAAATATAATAATTGTAATGAACAAGTTCTTTGAAAAAAATCTTTAAGTAGGTACTAGGCGCCTCCCAACAGTTGCATTTAATTAATCATTAATGAAATATTGCTATCAAAAGATTAATTAAGAATTTGTTATTTATGAAACGATGCGAAAAATTCGAATATCAAACATTTCGCCCGAGTTGCGAATATTATATTTTTTAGATACTATACATTGAATAACACGTGTTGAATAATTTTGATTGTAAGTTGATACTAAAATCCTCGTAGGTTGAAAAATTATATTTAGGTAGGTATGCTATCTTTTATGTTTAGTTTAATATAATAACTTCTACAATTCTTGTTTAATATTGTGTGATAGTTTTTTTGAAAAGAGGCTATTTTTAGTGCATTAATTAGTATTTTTAAAATATTTTTCATGTTTTTAAGATTATAAATATCCATACTCAATATTTATAATAGGTAGGTATCGTGATCTATAACAGTGGTTCTTAACCTTTGATGTTGGTGACCCATGATATTTACCTAATTTTTCTTGCGATCTTTTTAAAAATAATTTCAATGGGGAGCTACCCACACCCACTTCATTTTTTAATAACCCATTTATTTATTTATTTATTTAAAACCAAAGTCTAAAATGGTAAATTGTAAGCTTGTTTATCAAATAATCACCAAAAGAAGTTTCAATTATTATTTTTAAAATTATTTCACATTGGTAGTCCAAAATTAAAATATTATATCAACGTTGAAAAATTTAGCGACTCGTTCAAAATTATTCGCGACCCTATAGTTGAGACCCACTGATCCAAAAACTATGATATCATAATCAGGACTGGGAACATTTGCTTTAATAAAAAACGATTGCAGCTTTGCTCTTCAGACGAGAAAAATATGTTCTAAAAAAATATGGGCGTACTAAATTTCTCAACATAGATATTCTTCGATCCTATGGATTGGATACTTGCGGTGTATGTAGGTTGTTGAGATACAACAAGATAAGGTCACTTTTTTCGAAAATTCATTTTTTTTTCATAAATTATTGTGTAACAAAAAATTACCTATTATAATTTGGTACTACAACCAGTTAATCTCAACAAATATTAGTGTAGGTACGTAATTAAATAAAAATATTTTTGAGCAAGAAAGGAGATAACTCAATGCAGTTGACCTAAATTTGTTAATCATTACCAAAAAAACACGGTAAAAATCAAAATCCAAATGTTTTAATTATTTCCAGGCTCAAATAATAGGTACCTATAAAATGTTTTTTACATACTGAAAACTTTTAAAAATTGGAGTTATCTTATAGTTGCATTAATTATTGTGCGGTATTCTGACATATTTTGTAGCTCATGCCTCATAAATAAATGGAAATCGGTACAACTGATAACATCAAAATTATATTAATAAAATTAAACCTATGTTTGATTAAGCTCATTTACATTTTTTAATTTTGAAATAATAAAACGAAAATGTCAAATATTTTATATTAAATAAAATAATAATAAAAAAAAAAAAAATCTGCCCTTTTTTGTATTAACAGTAAATTCATCCATAATTATAAGTTAACCGCTCGTAACAAACTATTCACTGAGTCGGTATTAGAGTTCTACAGTCATTTATACATAAGAAATAAAAGCAAGTGGAATTTTTCAAATAACAATAAGTCGGGAATGCGAATTTGCTGAATACGAGTAAAATCGTATTTTAAACAAAAAACTATAATTCCATACAAAATCCACTATGCAAACCTTTATAATTTGTTGACCTAGAATCAACTTATGTGTATAAACCTAAATAAATTAAATTTTCAAATAATTCTAATAATTAAAATAAAGTAAATTTAAATAAAAACATCCCCCATAACTATGTTATGTTAAAACAATAATAATAATAATATTTATTAGAAAATTAATAATATCTTGTAACCTACAAAAAAAAAAAAAAAAAAATTGAACACAGTTTTTGAAAATTGTTACAGCTATTAGAAATGTAAATAAGCAAGTTTTTATTAAATTCTCAACCCAAAATATAAAGAATTGAAAATGTAATCGAAAAAAAAAAGGGTATTTTTAAAATTCTACATTTACACTGTAGTGGTTAAATTATTTTGAAAATATTATCCAGTCTGTGCAATATTGTTATTAATAAAAAATGAATATTTGAAGTTTCTAGAATTATGATTTTTAGATTTATAACTAAATAACTAAAATCAATATCATGAAAATCTAGTTCGTGGGATTTTTTATGGTTTTTATTCAGATTTTAAGTTGTATTTACTTGTTTTTGGGATAATTAATTATTTAAAAAAAAGGAATCAATTATTTATGACATTTTTTTTTTCACAATTTAAAATGATCTTTTTCTCGTGTTGTGTCTAATATTAAATAAAAACTCGTATAATGTAATTAAATGTAGAGCTAAACGTTCACACAATGTTTTTTCATAATTTTCATTTATTTTTTTTTTACTTGCTCGCTAACCAATTTCACTTATTGCTAACCGTGCTCTTATCCGATCCTACTTGTTGCTCAATTTTTCTAATTAGTTTCCATTATGATGTTTCTGACCTACAAGTTGTGAAAAACGGGTATTATTTTAATATTTTTTATATTCATGTGAACTTACATGCAATCAAATATATTATGTATAAATAAATATCTATAACGGAAATACCTCTTTCGTACGATCGTATTGTACTTATAATGTACACACTAGAAATAATAATTTATTTTAATAATAAATAATATTTTTCTTTCATACTTTGGGTTCGAATTTTCTGGTACTTTTTTAGGAGATACTTTTTTACCGGTACTTATTTCCGAATTCTTTTTATCCGGTTTACTTTATAACCGGTAATTTTTTCCCAATATCGTATCGTATAAAGGTAAACCACCGTCTGGGGTGTTCAATAATGGCGGTGTTGGTGTGATCACGATGATCGACGTCACCTAATATTTGAATAAGAAAATTTGGGAAGTGAAAATACAAAATACGCAATTTTATTTCCAAATAGTCGCCAAAATGTTTCTGATAATTATTAAGGCTATATTTAAAATTTGACACATGATTTGTTGTTCAGTCAATTTCTTACAAATGCATTAGTTAAAAAAAAATAATTATATAATTTTCAATAAATTAGTAACTTTTGACTTAAGTGTTTAGGCCATTTTTAGAAAACGTTTGTTGATAATTTTTGAAAATTAATCGAAGGTAGAATATCAATTTTCAGAAAAAATTCATTCAATTAACAAAATCAATTTTGTCGTCCCCAAAAACAAGTCGTAAAGTCGTATAAATCAAATTTTGTGTATTTAAATATTGGATTCATTTTCATCGGATCCATATGATTTTAGTTGTAGTGACCAGTGCTTGAATTGGAAAAAAATTAGAAGAGAGACGCATGAGTCTAAAAAAAATTAGCGTCCTCCAAAATTTTAATTTCTCATATACCTGTGGATGATGATTTTTAAAAAATTAGTAGGGGTACGCTAAAAATATTTAAAAAATAGAAGGGGTACTCCGTCCCCCCACGTCCTCCTCCTCCAAGTCAAGCACTGGTTGTAACAGATATCAATAAATGTTGTAAAAAAACAATAATGCGTGAAATATTTGATTTCCATTGCTTACATAAATGTATATGTTTTACTCGCACGTGCATTATATTTTTTAGAGCCGCTTATAACGCTTGTTGGGAAGGGGGGGGGTTTAACGCGTATCATGAACACGCGGTACGCACGAATGTTTCGCGATTTGGCACTTAAATGTGTTAAACGACGGCCCTAGACGGTTTATAATGTTCAGCGATTATACCTATCTGTTTAATACTAAGTATACACAACGATTTTTGCCACATACTCAACCCGATTTCAACCCAACACTGTTATAATAGGTTAAGACGTTTTTTGTGCATAATTTGTATATTATCTATTTACAATAATAGGTTTTTGCAAAATACAAAAAAAAAGAACAATGCATTATTTATACATTTGTTTTCTAAATTCTCTTAAATGACAACCGTGTATGACTGGAAAACATTTTTCTTTTAAAAATTATATTTTTGAAAATATTTCACAGGGTTACAAAAGAAGATTTAGAGTTAAGGGTTTTGATTGGTTTTAACTCCTTTTTTTTTTTTTTTTTTAATGTTTTTCTTTATTGTTTACATAGTTTAAATTATTTAATTTTTTTTTAAATAATCTTTTTAGTCTCAGGTTAGGGTGATCATATTTAAGAAAATAAAATACAGGACAAAAATATTTTTCATAATATTTTTAAATAAATAATTATTTATTATATTATATTATATATATATATATGTGTGTGTGTGTGTGTTTTTGAATCGTGACAAAAGTATAATTTTTGAACTACCTATTATAGATTACATTTAAACCCATAAAAACATTATTTTGAAAAACATAAAATAACATAATGAAACTAAATTGATACTTTTTAAAATTTCTTCAAATCCTTTATTCATGCATATTGTATACTTTACTTTAAAAAAAAAAAAAACTTGGTAATTCATTTTACTATTATAATTAATCTAATTGTATCCAAACGATTTCTAGATTCTTACATTATTTTATTCAATAATTTCATTTCAAAAATTTAAAAAATTTTAAATCAACAGTAAGTCGATAAACGGGATTAATATGAGACGGACTTGAAATTACGGGACAAAGAGAAGTTTGTCAGGACAACAGGACACAGAGCCGAAATATAGGACAATACTGTATAAAAAAGGACGTATGGTAACCCTATCTTAGGTTATAATTATTTTTTAAGGAGTTAGGGCAATTATTGTAGTTATATTCTGTTATATCTGTAGTAGTCTATCTATACTTATATAGAATAAAATGCTTTATTTTTTTGGAAAAAAATTCTATAAATTGTATTTAAAATAAATACACATGTTTGAAATACTTAGCGATCCTTCTTTTTCGAGCAATCCCTGTGTGCAGTAAAAGTACATCCTAAGGTTTATACTTTAAAATTGTATGTACTCAAAAAAAGAAAAAAAAAAAATTAGAACAAGATTAAATATTTATTTATTTATTTTTTTTTTTAATTAAATCAGAATTTTCAACAACAGTATTTCCTATCAGAATACTGTGTAGTTAAACTAATTGATATATATATATATATATATTATAAAAATAAGAACCTATAAAAATGTCGCAGATACAAAAAAACTTCAGATGCTGTTTTCATCGCCAAAATATATACTATGTACTTTTACACATTTTGTTGCATAGGCGTGGCCAGATATTTTTGGCAGAGGGTGCAAGTACAATATTTGTACACCCATCCCCAAAATTGTATTCCCTAAGCCTTAACTGCGTATAAAATAAGTTATTACTAAAAAAAAAAAAATATGTTTCATATTCTGATTGAAGCGAAATAGATAGTTTTTTACAATGTTATTTAATTTTAAGCAGTAAAATTAGTATCTAGTAGAAAAACTAATCCAAAAGATTTGCCCGGCAATCTAATATATCAGAATTAGGTTTAAAATAGTACTATGTAGAGATAATTATTTCTTAATTCTCAATATTTTTTTCAAAAATAAGGAAAAACTTTTTCAAATTTAAGTAAAAGTGGTATAATATTATGTTATAAATCAGATTTTCGTGGTATTGATTTTTGTAATTTAGTTACAACTCCAAAACTAGTAATAGAAAAATTGAAATTTACTCCTAATATCAACAATAATAACAATGTAATACATACTAAAAATAATATGACCTCTCTTAGGATAAATATGTAACTTTAAAAATGACTCGTATTTTGTAAATTTTTTCTTGTACAATTTTGTATTCTTGATAACATAACTAAAAATGTAATACAAGTTTATTAAGTAATAAGTTTAATAGCCTTGAAAAAAGTCTCAATTGTTTAACAATCATTTTTTTTTACATTTATTTAAATAGTTGTATGACACTATAGATATTTTATGTAAGATATAAATATTTTTCAATCCTCATACCTTATTAAACATTTGACTTTAAATTTAGTAAAAACAAATTTTATCATTAGATTTCAGATATATTTCTTTACCCATAATTAATTGTTATTATGATATACTGGTACTCGCATACAAAAATTACAGTTGTAATTTCAATTAATCCATAAAAATCATTTTTAGTTAGAACTCGCAGGTTGTGCAAATGATGCATACCCTGCACACCCCGTGGCCACGCCTATATTTTGTTGTTTTTGAGTACACAATTTGTTGTTTCGGAATAATAGTCTATTTTAGGTTCTAATTTCACGTTAAAAACTCGAACGAACGTCGTGGAAATGGAAGTGATAGGTTCCGCGTATCTCTGGTCGAGCTTTGGACGAGCCGGTCGAACACGTGAGCTGTGTTCCGTTTTGTTGGATACGACTCGTATTATTATTTTATTGGTACCGCGGAGAAAACAAGCCGTTGCTTTCAAGGGTTAGGCGCGTGAACATCATAAACGTGTAATAGGGTTTAGTGCAAGCCGTATAACATTTTTAACGCGTTACTATACGACTGTCACGCCGCCGCCGCCGCCGTCACATTGTTTTCCGAGACATAAAAATACACATACTCAAACTCTGACGTGTGCAATAAAGTCGTTTAGGCGTTTGAGAAAATAAATAAAAACACAATAATATACGTGTTTAAAACGCTCTAGTAGTAGTAGAACAACACGTGGGAAAGAGGGGACGAACTGCCTCCTTTTCTCGCTAAACTAGGGTGACCATATTTAAGAAATTAAAATACAGGACAAAAGTATTTTTCATAATATTTTTAAATTTTTAATTTCTTACATATATATTTATGTTTTTGAATCGTGACAAAAGTATAATTTTTAAACTACTTATTATAGATTAAATTTAAACACATAAACACATTATTTTGAAAAATATAAAACAACATAATGAAACTAAATTGATACTTTTTAAAATTTCTTCAAATCCTTTATTCATGCATATTGTATACTTTACTTTCTAAAAAAACTTGTCAATTAATTTTACGATTATAGTTGATCTAATGGTATCCTAATGGTATTTCTAGATTCTTACATTATTTTATTCAGTAATTTCATTTTAAAAATTTAAAAATTTTAAAATCAACAGTAAGTCAAAAAACGGGATTAATATGGGACAGACTTGAAATTACGGAACAAAAAGCGTCCTGTGAGAAGTTTGTCAGGACAACAGGATACAGAGCCGAAATAAAGGACAATCCTGTATGAAACAGGACGTATGGTCACCCTACGCAAAACTAAATCTACGGTACACACACACACACGCACACACCGCATTAAAACCATTATAATTAAACACGCCGCGAGTAAATTCATAGAATTATAAAAGAGAGAAAAAAAACGCTCTTTAACCATTGTGTCACTCGTTCGCAATCGAAAATCGCATATTACATTTTCACATTATTTATTTTCGTTTGCATATTACAGAAAAAGTGATAAATTATTAATTCTTCTGCTTACAACTATTAAATTGATTGATACTTATGGTTGTCGAGACTACTGTATGCCACATGTGCATCATCGCGAGATCTAACAGGCAAACAAAATACAAATGTTAGTTCCTACACGACCGAAAAATATATATTATGTTAGTTTCTAGAAGACTGAAAAAAATATATATTACGTTACCTCCTATATGACGAAAAAAGTATATTAGGTGTACTATGTTAATTCTTACTTGACCGAAAAAATAAATGATATGTTAATTATAGTCACGTACGTTAAAATCCATAATACGCTTATAAAAAATTTAAAGTTTTTGTAAAATAATAACGGTGTTGATGATTAAAACTTGAATTAAAATCTGAGTGATAACTTTCCCACGTATTTATCGTTTGTATTCTATTGAAAGATGCATGTACTACATATTTTAGGCTACGTTAGCATGGTTAGCAATTTAATTAGTAAAAAGTAAAGTATAAACAAGAAAGCCGGACATAGTGCACAACACAGATATTCTTCCCTCTTCGGGTCAGATACTCTTGAAGGGTGTGTATCATTTTAAAGAAAGTATAAATCATTTCTTTAATAAGACGATTCTGAACGAAAGAAGTTAACAGTATTAAGAACAATAATAGTCGTCATTTTCAACATACTCATCAAGAGTATCTGACCCAAAGAGCGAAAAATATCCGTTGTGCGAAGTATGTCCGGATTTCTTGTCTATACTTTACTTCACTTTATTTTTTTTTTATCTAAAAAATAAAGGAAAGACAAATTAAATGAGAAAAATGTCCAAAATTTTTTTTCACATTTTCAGAATTTTCCTGCGTCAAAATGTTTCTGATATTATTGTCTATCTATGTTTAAATTTTCATAAAGTTCAGATCAAAAAATGATGGTTTCCAAGTCTTTTTTGTCAAAGTTTAGGTAGTTTTTCCAAAAAAAAAAAAAAAAAAAATTTAATAATT